>JACXGI010005166.1:0-27577 GCA_016801175.1 Esox masquinongy | reverse complement strand
TTGTTATTGTAGGCGCTGTTCTGATGTCAACACGCTCTGCAGCCTGGGTAATGGAGGACAGCTGGGTGGCATATATATCACATCAGCACATACAATTACATTAACATAAAGCACTGACCTAGTCCTCAAAATACGCCATTTACCATGCTCTTGTATTTTCTACGTTTGTGTGTGTGGTGAGAGTTGGGTAGCGGGCTACTGGTCTGGAAAGGCTGCTGACGACAGATAATGGCGTCATTGATCATCATGGAGGTCCCCAAAGGATGGTCTGTCAAGGCAGAAAAAGCCGGAGGACCCTCTGTGTCTACTTAGCCAATCAAACATACATCTCAGCAGTCTCCCCCTGCCCTACAGCCAATAAGAACACATCATTATGTCCCTCCCCCACCCCTTCACTGCAGATATCGTCTCTCTGTGGATTTATCAGGTGGATGAAATGACTTTGATTTGACACTTTGACGTGGCGACCCTTCACTTGCCTATCTGTTCTATAACGCTGCAACACACCAGAGATCTCTCTCTGACTGTTCACTCATTTTCTTTTTAATGAGAGTGAACAGTCACTCTCTTTACTTAGCTTTAATTGTTTTTTGCAAGACACTGAACCCTGTTCTCCCTCCACGTCACTCATTGCTTCAAGCCACAAACCAGAACCGCCAAACGGGTAAACGTAACTCAGTTAGTTCAAGAGAGTCCTCCGGAAACGTTGTTCGGTACAAATTGTTCCGGAACGTTGGAAACATTCAAGCAAACTATTAAACATCTGGGGTGCATCCCTAACCCACTCACATTTCATTTTTAAGCCAATGAGATGCTTCCTCCACCTACCGTATGAAACCAGTCCATCACTGTAAAAAACAGGAAGTATTAACGATTCAGTTCAAACCTACATTGCTGGATTCAAGCATTAGCTCTATTTCCAATGCCCAAACAAACTCACAGACCGTATAAAAACCTACAAATAGTAAGCTACTATAAGGGCAACACCAAACAGTTCTGAGAGATCTTGTAAATAAAAACACTGTGTTGATATTGCTATTGCAGATTTGAGAGTTCCATTAAGATTGTCATATGATTCACCTGAAACATCCTCCTGCTCACAGAAGCAGAACTATCTTTCAACTGAATGGTCCAACTCGGCATGCTAAGGCGACATATTCAGACGAGGACAGTGTCGGCCCGGTATGCGCGTGCGTGTTCCCGGCGGTACCAGCTGCGAAGCAAGCGGGGCTGTGTTGTCGATTCGGCGCTGCTGACAGTTGGATTCTCACATTCCCAGGCTGCGAAGTCAAACACGGCCCGCTGTGTCTGGATCCATCATCTCAAAGGTCATGTTGTTCGCCAGGCAAACAGGAGGCTGCGCTCGCGTCCCGACTGTCACACTACACCCTCGCCGCCGCGGTACCTCGGGCCGGGGGGCATAGTGCGCCAAGCAGTTCGCCGTTCGGGACGTTGCTTCTTACAGGCCGTTTACAGCTACTCCTCATGAGGTTTGGTCTCGGCCGCAAACCACCGGCCAATCTCGGCTGCACCGGCCCCGGGAGACGAGTGTATGATCATACATGGATCACAGCTCTGTCAGTCTCACGTGTCTGATTGAGAACTCTTTCAGGGACATCCAAGCCACACACCCCTCTGTCTTTGCCATGCTAGCTGACGTTTGGACAGATTTTGACGCTAACGAGTTCTGGTCTCTCCCCAACGTCTAGGGGAGAGACCAGAAAATACCAAGTGTTGGTATTTTCCATTGCTGAAACAATGGAAAAGACCAACACTTGGGAATGGAGTACCACCTCTAACTAGGCCTTAGCTGCTGGAGCTAACCCAGACTTGATGTTGACCATGCAGTTAGACCCCAGTTGGTCATAGGTGTTTCTGAAAGGCACCCATTCCACTGGTCGCCCTGTTGATGAGGTCCATTTCATTAGGCCCGGTGGGGAACTTGAGCAGGCCGAGTCGAGTTTATTTTGAGCTGAGTGAAAAACAGTCTTCATTGGGCACACCTCATCTACTGTTTTTAATTGCCCAGAGACAACAACTGAATGTGCTGTGGCTAGACAACTTGGCCAGCTCAGGTCAATGCTTGTGTCGGACTGATAGGAGTGATGGAACGTGTGTAGAGAGAGGGAATTTGCAGAGGGACCTCAGAAGAAAACAGTGCCATTAGAGAACATGGCACAAGAGCAAAAAAAAAAAAACAAACGCACTGGAAAGAAAGTAAATGTCAGCCTCAAATTAGATTTTGATATCCAGTATTGGGACACAGAAATTTTGATTTGAACATGACTTTTCAGAGAGTTATGTAAATCAAAGTTTCCTTCCCATTGTTGTGCCGCTCTGAAGAAAATATACCGGAGCAGGAAAATCACACAGAATAGCACACAGTAGCCTGTTATTGGAACACAGAGCAGCTAAACTGAATATCAATTGTTCAAATAGTGCAATATTTCACTGAACTGAAGCGGTTAAAGTCACTGGGAATATAATACACAACCTTGGCTGTCTCTTAAGTGATTTGACAAACTCGACAGCCCTACACAATAAAGGTTGCGTGTAAATTTAGAATGTATCAAATACTGTTCGAATGGGCTACTCACAGTGGATAATGTCCCCATCATCTGTTGGAGTGCTGGCTAAAGAACTGACTCTTTTTGATTGGTACCACAGAAACACACAATGGCTACTCATATCAGTAGTGTGCAGTCTGTCTAGCGGAGCCCCGAATGGGCTCCGGACACACAAAGCGCAAAAGCAAGCGCACGCACACACACACACTCCAGACTACTTGGGATTGAATGGGGCCCACATGAAGGCACTGATGAAAATAAAGGCCTTACCGTAGACATGCTGTGGTTGTTTGTGTGTGTGTGTGAGTGCTCATGGAGCTGCATGAGTGTGTGTGTAATGACAACATCATTGACCAGGGACAGCTGTTAATAATTATGTGCCATGCGTTCAGCTGTCGTGCGTGTGCGCATGCGTGTGGTGCGTACCGCGTGCATGTTATGCGCGTGGGTTCGTTCCCTCGTGTGTTAAACACCTCTCTTTTCCTTTAGACGAAAGATTCACTCGGTCTCTGCCACTGTACAATCACAGAACACAGACCTAAAATGTTTCAGCGATCACAGGCTCCGTCTTCAGAGAGTGTACATCTCACATCCCTCCCTGAAACCTGTCTATTCCCATCTCCTGCAGCATCCCTGGTCCTTTCCAAACTAGGGCCTGACGACAGCGGAAGGAGCTTCATGCTGAAAACCAAGAGGAAGATTTAGGGCAATACACTTACAGTGTTGATGACTAAGGAGGTTTTTCTGCTCTGCTGCAGGTGCTGAGGCTCATGGGAACAGATGAGTCAGCAGAAACAGTTACCGGGTAACGACAAGTGGTTAACATGGAGGATGAGGGGAGGGGAGAGGAGGGGCTGTTGGCTGTCAACATGTGGAGAACAGTGTGTGGCCAGTAGGACAGTTAGAGACAATCAGCTTACCCCTCATAACATCCCGATTACATCCAGCACTGGTCTACACCAGACAGGAGCCACAGTGAGGGCATGTTGTTGGGGAAAGCACACTGGCTGAGTCCCTATTCTCAAAGTAGTACCCTTCTTTCGACCAGGGCCCTGGGTCCGTAGGGTTTCCGTCAAAAGCAGTGCACTTCAGAAGTAATGGTGAATAAAGACTTGGGATTTTGTCCAGGCCAACCACCTTCACGCTCCACCACCACAGCCCAGAAGGCCAGCAGATGTCTGGTTCCCATTCTCGTGGATGGTGTCACTAAAGAAGAGGGGTGGATCAGAGCCAAATGATGAGGAAACACTGAAATAGCATAACTGGGAGCTAAGAGACTCACTGAATGGGAACATTTGACTGAAAAAGAGAAAGAGAGCGAAAGAGGGAGGGAGGGACAGAGAGAGAGACAAAGGGATTTCTGGGTAAAACTACAGGAGCTTGGAGCACAACGCAGGACGCAGACGGAATCAGCTAACAACCCGTGACCACGCGGTAATTAGAAACCGTTTTGTAATTATGAATTGCTTTCGTAGCGCTGTTACGACCGTGACGCGCTGAGCTGATCTCAACCGCCTGCGGCGACGATGATAAACAACGACAACAACTCTGAAGAAAGGGATGAGAGAGAGGAGAGAGAATAGAGACTGACAGAGGGTGGTGAATATGGAAGGTGAGAGTGGAGGGAATGGAGGGAGAGAGAAGATGGAAGAAAGAAAGATAGAGAAGAGAAAGAGGGGAATAAAGAGAAATAAGCCAAATATTGGTGTTAGCCTCTACTGTTCACCAAAGGGAATACAACAGAGAAAGTAACTGTGATTCCCCCGTAGACAAAATCATTAGTATCTTAACCCTGAATCCATCTTCATTTTGGGACTCCGGGTGTAAATGACAATATCTAGTGTAAGGGCGGCTGGTAATGGAGGTGGCACGTGAGGAGGGAGAGGCATGCTGAGGGTGTCCCAGTTGAAGTGCCTAAATCTGGGCTGAGAGTGGAGCGGTGGCAGCCTCCCTCAATGGCTCTGGTGAAATGAGAGATGACTGGGGTTGGATGGTGATTAATGTAGCGCTGAGTTTGTTGGGGGGGGACAGAGTTAGTGTTTGTGTGTGTGTTGTGTTTTAGGTTAGCAGTGGAAGATGAATCCACAGGCAGACTGCAGGAGACAATCTGATTACTGCTTCGCTCACACCTTTCATCTTCATTCTGCTCAGAGCTCACCATGGCAACCAGGGGAAAGACTCAACTGCCACTGTCACCCAAGGTCTGCCTGTCCCGAATCTAGAGCAGGGGTATTCAACTCTTACCCGACGAGGTCTGGAGACTGCCGGGTTTTGATTCTATCTAATAATGAACTGTACCCACTTAGTATCCCCAGACGAAACCTGTCCCATTTTAGAGGTAAAAGTGGGTAATAAGCAGTGGACTTGGAGGTCCAGAGTTTAGAGGAGCTTGACAACAAGAACCCATAATATAGACTTGGTATCTCTCATGCCTCTATCTTCTGCTCAACCTATTCAGTTAGTCAATATTAGCACAATTAACGGTATGCCATCATTTGATGATTAAGGGGGACTTAGGATAATCTTACAGCAAAAGACACAGCATTTTTTAGATTATGCACTGTTCCTTTAATATACATGAACTCATGCTGTACTGTAAGTGTTTGAACACTCTTTAAAGCTGATTAGCTTTTACAACATTTTAGAACATCGGCTTGGTGAGAGTTTCTATAAGGATAACATGAAGCGTTCAAGAATTTCTTTGAAACACTACCTAATAACTGCTCCGTGTGGGGGCTGATAGGAGGCATTTGGAGAGAACTATTTTAAACCATCTAAAAGGGACCTGAGGAAATAGCAGAACCAAACCTTTTAAGACTTGGAGAGAGACCATCAGTATCAGAGGTAGTCACACACGACCTCACACACATCCACACACACAGCGGGCAGACACCCACTTATGGGCAACACTGCAGTTGGACAGAGAAGGGACAAAAACAGAAGGAAACAACGTACATCAACAGTATTGTTTGTTTCTCTCACTAAAAGCGTAGCTAGAAAGCAATACATCGATAAATAAAGAGTGCAGGCGAGAAAGAGGAAATAGCGGTATTGTACTGTGTCATATAGCAGTTTATTAGGCTCCCCAGGACACTCCTAAAGTTGAGCAGTGGTCCACTAGGGCAGTGAAATACAACGGCCATTAAACGGAAAGTGTTTTAGAAGGGTAACCTTGGTAACTGCTCTTAGGAAAACAGAAACCTCTACAGTGTTAGAGCTCCCATGAGCCTCAGTACATGTGTGTGACCTGACCGGCAGGCGTCCATCGGGAGTCTTTACACATCCACGGTGATTGCACGCACGCACGCACACGCGCGCACACACACCTAAGTGCGCAAAGGTTGACCAATGAAAGAGCAGTGCTCGAATAGAGGATGCTTTTTCATCCCCTATTAATGAATACGAGGACACCGGAACACCGATTTGCCTGGCATCTAGAAAAATGAAGGAGGAACGGATACCTGGAGTAGAAGCACGACTCTCAGGCGGCCAAGTACTTAAAAAAAAAAGTAAGGCATTTATAGTAAAATATTATGGGGCGCACCTGAGGTCAACAGGGGGTAATTGGGCAAGGCAGGTTCATCTAAGGAGTAGCAGTGCAGGACTCATGAATGGAAAGCGAGCGCAACTTTTTGACTGAGGACTGACAAAACAAATACAATTATCCAAGTCACACAAAACAGCTAAGAATGCATTAGTCTCAGCAGGGACTAGAGCACATTTCTGTTTATTAATGTGACTGCTTGTGAGTGGCTCCACATCCAGCAATGACAGAAAACTGACAGAGCTTCTCACAGTTCTTGGAAACAACCAATGCCCCCGAAAATAAGAGGACACATGGAGCATGTCGGAGGACCAGGGTCTTCAGGCTGTCACACGGCAGAGTGGCACAGAGGAGAACCAGAAGACGAAGTTGAATGGGGTGTGTTATCGCTGGGCTAAAATCCGGCACCACTTGCCAACTTCAAGCAGGGTTGGCCTGTTCCTGATGTATCACGGCATTTAAATAATATTTCATCATTTTCAACTTAAGCAGAATTTCCCTTTATGGGAGTGTTCTCTTACCACACTGGCCTCCATATTCAGTGTGTGTATTCACATCTTTAAAGACTGCCTCACAGTTGACACCTGGGGTATTCATGCCAGTTAAACAGCCTCGGTGTTCCTCTTAACAGGAGGTACCTAAAAGCAGAATGTGAAACACCCCAGTGAAAATATATTTTGTTGGTATTTCACAGTTACTTTTCATGAAAGTCATGAGCTGTGAGTTGTGAGCAAATTCACATTTTCAGTGACGACATAGCCGAAGGCATACAATTGCTAGAGGACAGGAAAACCAAATGAATAATGAAAAAATATAAATACAAATAAACAGAGAAATAGATCAAAAATTACATTATATACAACAAGATAAAAATAATACAGTTCTGACAAATTTATCAGATGCCTTGATCATAGTTTGTTTTTAAAATCGTGAGGCTGGTTGAAAGTGTCAAGTTTAAAGGTCTTTTGCAAATTGTTCCAGCCATTGGCGATGGAGAACTGATTTGATTTAAAGGAATGAGCAGAGGAAGATGTAGGATTTACCTAAGGGACTTTTAAATAAGTTGTCTGTTAATCCAAAATAAGGTTTTTGATCCGTCCTATATATTTATTTCTGTCAAAAGCATAAATTCACACTATTTCCTCATATAATGTAACAACATAAGGTAATCTCCCTGAGGCCAATCAGTGGTCTAGAAGAGCATAAGCTGACCGATCAGCAGTTTGGTCACATAAATATGTTATGTGGTAGACTCATACCAATACATCAAAGAAAGCTGCTTTCTCAAACCGACAGTCCCCGGGGGTCTACCATAGGGCAACACAGTTTGGTTTTGAACTGCTTGGGACGGACGGATGGGGATGTGAGACAGGACTGCCTTAACGCACTCTAGCGACTCCTTGTGGTTGTCCGGGGCAGTGCAGGCTCAGTTGTGGTTGTTAACACGGGAATGCACTGTGCCCGGTCAACCACATCTGCCGTGGAGCTGTTGCGAAGGGGTCAGGCTATAATTGAGAATTGAACATTACAAAATAAGGAGGTGAGAAAGACTGTGTAAATATGGGTTCAAACAATGTTTCACATAATTCACATTTTACGGACTTCTAAGTAACTGTAGCTCATAGTTCCCAGATGTCTGGAAACACTGGGCAGTTTAACAGTGGCACATTACAAGGAAGGACACATTATCTGTTACGTGGGTAAAATGTGATAAATCACACCATATAGCGTAACTGTGAGCACACAGAATTAGAAAGAGTATTATTATCATCATCAACATCACATAGATAATTATTCTACCTTCTCACCTCAATCAGGTGCAAAGTCATTAGATTTTTCAACACCACAAACAACAACTTTAAGGTGTGATTTACGCATCTAATCACCCCCTACCATCATCTTCCAGTAGTTCCTGTTATTCTACAGTGCAAAATACTAGGATGTAATAATAGGATATATTGTAAGTAAAACCATTCACAGTTCACATTCTTTTCTTACATCAAGAGGAACTGTTGGTAACGATACATGGCGTCTGACTTTTGGACATTCTTATCACACATCAAATGTTTATAACTGATCTTAACTTCCCAGCAGGAGCAAGCCAGTCCAAATAAACAGACCTTTCAGACCTAGAGACCACTGCTGATGAGAGACTGTCAGCGGCAAGAACAGAAACACACAGCAGGTAGTCACTGTTAGAGACTTCGAAATACCTCAGAGGCACTTTCTCCCCTCAATCCTGCAGGCTAACATTCCCCTTTTGCTCTCTCAAGTGTGTACACGAGCAACAAAAATTGCATTATTTTATTTTTAGCACACTACATCTGACCAGGGCCCAAATGGTAGGTTTCAATTTAAAGAGCTCTTTTTACAGTACAGGGGGTCTGCCTGTCTGCTACGGCCCTCTGAAAGCACCTTTTCAAACGCAGTGGAGTGGCTTTTTGAAACGGCAACAGCTACAGAAAGGGGCTCATGTGCGGTGTGTCAAACAAACCACATCAGGCTGGTGAAAATGGAAAGGTCTTTGACAGGTCACGACTCAAAAAGGTTTGGTAACTTTAAGAAGACAGTGAGAGAATATAGGCCGACGGTATGAGGGGGAGATAGGCTCCGGGTTAGGAAAAGAACGGTTTAGCTCAGCCCCTGAGATTCTCTCCAGACTCGGCGCTGCCTTGGCTACAGCTCTCCGCCACCTCCATGTAGCACTACAATAGCTTCGATTAGCATAACCTAACTGGGGAGTATGTCCATGGTTACAGCAATTACGTTTACTCTTCCTTTAGTGCCTTAGCTACCGCTACCGGCTGAATCGCCGTGATATGATTACCTAGCGCTGTGTGTATAGCATAGGCTGTGTGCCACAAAAGGAGGCTGGGTAATTTAATCTGTCCGTGTAGTGTGGACACAGGTTTTGCGTCCCAGTGGCATACTACATCCTACACAGTGCACTCGTTTTTGACCACGGCCACTCACTATCTAGGGAACAGGGTGCCATTTGGGACACACAGCATATCTGGAGGGAGACAAGAAACAGAAATAGCAAGGGGTGGATGAGAGGGAAATTAAAAGAGGGTTTTATGCGAGCCATGTCATCAGGTTTTATTACAACGAGAGAGAGAGAGGAAAAAGGAAAGTAGTCTGGCGTCGGATCCCAGGGTATTTATTTGGCCTACGGTAAATCTACATCTGCTACGACAGAATGTGGACCAGTGGCTGGGAAACGCACTGAAGTGCTTATAAGCAACAGTTGGTCCATTATTAGTCGGCATTATGCAGGCGTAGCTGAGGAATGGAGAGAGGAGAGTTGACCAACACAAACTACATTAAATCCCCCTAACACCTTATCAACGCCTCATCACCAACGCCTCCATTAGCAGAAGCTCCCACCGTACGAGTTATCAGGCTACTTATGAATATTTAATATTTTAATAGGAAGCTGCCTATCAGAGGATTTAGGGGGATCTCCTTTGCATAAGAACCCGTCATTAATTAGAAATTCTGATCGCATGTAGGGGATAAGTGATGCTCTCTCCCTCCCTTTCCCTCCATCCTTAATGCCGGCGTAAAGAGCCAAAGCTGTTGGAAGATTGTGGATGGTAATGAGCTGGTGCACTGTTTACCCGACACGCATGGCGGGTGTCGCGGAGGGGGCCACGGGAAGCCTGCTTTTAATGATGTTGATTTGCCGTGCATTTGAGTAGAGGTAGTGTTTTGACTGATCAGCAGATGTTTAAGTGAAACGGAAGGGGGGGGGGGGTGGCGTCACAGCTGTCGGCATGACTTCGAGTTAGACACACACTGCTAATTCCTCGACACACCTGAACGGGTCTTGGCCCCTCCGACACGCGCAAAAAGCGCACTGGAGTGATAAAATGATTCGGGATGTTTTTGTCTTCCGTGACATTTTCAAATGACTTGTTTTTCCTTGTTAATTTTTCCTTTTCTGAACAGCAGTTGACTTCGCTCTCTGGTCGCCAACTATTTATTATGTCACTGCAGGCCTTTAAGAGTTTTAAGAGAGTGTGGAGGCCTTGCTTCAAATTCCTCACATGACATTAGCTCAATATTCCAGACATTCGTAACTCTAAACAATGCGGAGAACAAAGAGTAATTGCTTTCCCTGAGGCTGAGCACATGAGCTGTACTGTGGCTGCAAGTGGAAAACACAACCCAATAAGCGTTGACAGTGGTTTGACCCCAGCTGGCCCCCCGTCATTCGGGGGACGTTTGGCAGAGGAGCGCGAGCGAGTGAATGAGAAAGGACGGATAATAAAGTGACACTGTCACTTGGTGTCACCAAAACAACTCATTGACTTGGACGAAGTATGTGACCAGTTGTCAGTGCCTTCATTTCTGTTGTCATCTACACAGGAACGTTAGGTTTGTTGTGTGTGTGAGTGTGTTTGTCTGTGTGTACAGGTACTACCATTTTGGTGGGGATCAAAAATATGGAGAATTTGACTTTTCTTAATTCTGTTGAAAAGAGTTGGGGAAAATGGGTTAGGGACAGTAGGGTTTCGAATGGGAATAATGTTTGAGGTCCTCACAAGGTTAAATTGAATCCCAACCTAGACATAAAGAGACAAGCAGAAAGTAACATGTTATCCTGTGACTAGGATGATGAACACAGTCTTTACCGACCATGCTAACATAAGTTATCTACCACAGCATTAGCTGCACAGACGTTTGTAGCAGTGAGTTGTCCAGGCCTACATTCTGAGTATTCTATATGTGCCTGAACTTTGTAAATTCATTAAGCAGAATCTACAGGAAAACAGCTGGAGGCTCAGGGGAAGGATCTCAGCTTAATTGACAGTGGAATGTCAATGTTGCCGTCAACCAAACTGCCACTCCAGCGTTTCAGACTCGACCTGATTCCCAGCACATACGGTAGATCAAATAGATGCAGGGGAAATCAAAAGTTGCCCTACATGACTTCAGAGCAATGTGTTATGGGTAAATTAATAGGAAAGGGCAGGTGGCAGGTAAAAATTAATATAAACATATCAGTTAGTTCTTATGCATCTAACACGTTTGCATTAAACCGATGAATTCCCTACACATGTTGCTATGCTCATTTTGTCTAGGGGCCTTATGCTTAGCTACATGGTCCATAACTTTAATTAATGAGCAACCTTACCTTAGCCCAGGGCCTGCGGTCTTGACTCAGAGTAGGTTGGCGAGCCCAAGTCAGTTAGTGCATTAAAATAAGAAAAACAAATATATTCAAACAAGAAACCTAAGCTCAACTTTAATCAATATAAAGATTAAAAAAACAAAATACCTTGTGGCAACTATTTGAAAACAGTAGCATCACAGCTCTCCAATGTGGAACGCTGAATGACAATCACCTTAATTCTTCTGGTAGAACCCAGCTCTTGACTCTTGGGTGCTGCCACCTGGAGATGGAGTTTGGAAGTGTGTATATAAAAGACAGCCCTCCTGGACTGGTGTTAAATAACCTGGGTAAACATGATTCAAGTGGACTGAGGCTAACAGAGCCAGAACCAAACAAAGGGTTGAAATGTGGGACATGCTCAACATGAGTAGCTCTCATGCCTTATGTTAAGCTGTGATTACCATCGTAACTTGGTAACATATGCGCAGCTATTCATTTGGCCAACAGAGTTGAACAATTAGAAACAATGTACAACAATCTGTTGTGTTGATACAAAAAACAATTAACGGAAATATCACTGACAGAGTTTAAATTCATGAAGGAGGTTTTTTAGGCTAAGCTCCAAGGCACCAGATGAAAGTCCTGTAAAGTGTTACTGTATGCCTAATGTTGTGATTAGTATGCAGCCCGGCACAGTGATGACAGCCAGGACATGCTGGGAGAAGAATGGCTGTGGTGGGTATCCTTGTGGGAGAAAATTGTTTTAACATTTATACAGAACTGTGGCCCAATGGCACTCCAGTCGCCACGGGCCCTGGTGAAAGGCAGTGCCCTATGTAGGGAATGAGTTGCCATTTGTGACGTGGCCGGTGAATAACGTTCAGTTCAGAGAGCCAAGTGTCCATCGTACCACCCCCCATGGAGTTAGGGAGGTCACCTCGCCCATCAATGACAACGGGATTGCATCGCTCACTGCAGTGTGTGTGTGTGTGTGTGTGTGCATGCCAGTGTTCCGGTGTGTTTTAAGCAGTCAGCCCAGATACAGCCCTGACTGCCTCTGACACTCTGACACACACACACACACACACACACACACACACACACACACACACACACACACACACACACACACACACACACACACACCGGACCAAGACAGATTTGAGTCGTCAGAGAGAGTGTCACTGTAAACTGCCCTGTCAACTAAAGCAGAAGGTGGGAGCTTGGCACTGTCGCTTTCAATCAGACAGCCTAAAAATACACTCGCTCCATTTAAGTGTGAGTCTGTCCACAGGCAACCCAAGGGTATCATTTATTAAATAGTTTCATTGAACATATCTCCCCGTTCTGCCACAGCCTAAAGATAGGTGTTAGGATGCTGTATCTCGTCTAACTTCAGCTCTGTGTAACAGGCAGCCTCCTGCACCAGACATCATCGACACTCAACAGGGTGTAATCTGGGTCAAATTAAGCAG
This sequence comes from Esox masquinongy, assembly GCA_016801175.1. Lineage (NCBI taxonomy): Eukaryota > Metazoa > Chordata > Actinopteri > Esociformes > Esocidae > Esox > Esox masquinongy. Next base: position 14,872 of record JACXGI010005166.1, on the reverse strand, counting down.
TTTATCGGGCCAGTGACATTCTGAACAGTCACTGTCTAATTAACAATCCTATATCAGTAATAATTATATTATAATAATTGTGTTAGGTTGGGAAGTGGTTAACAGTAAAACAAACAAAAAAAAAACATGTAAACTTCTTTCAAAAATAGTTCTTCTCCATAATGAATAAGAATTAGGTTTGACCAACAAAAGGGAATTTTGTAAATAATTGCATTTTTTATTTACATTTCAATTGTGTTTTACCATACAATTAGCATTGATGCCAAGTCCTATGCGTCCAAGAAACCTGGTATTAGCCAAACTACATTTAGCCGACTGGAGAACTAAAGTGCAAAAAAGAGGTAAAAATCTAGAAGCATTCATATATTCATACCTTTCACCATATACTTATACAAAAGAACATGCTGGGAACAAATCTTTACAATACATAGCTAGTCACTTAAAAACGATTTTAGAAGTCTATAATAAAAAATGATTTAAATTTTTTTATTAGTGACTTATCCATTAGGGCTGATCAGTTTTTAACACCACAGTAATGTGGAAAATGGATATTTCATCATATTACATTATATTTCACAAAGGTGGTTTAGGGAAAATTGTAAAACTATGTAAGGTTAAATACCACGCTGAAAGGCTTGAACATACAATCTGGCAGCTTCTGTGACAGTAGTGGAGTTGGTAGTAATTCACCTGATTTCACAGGCTTTTATGCTACTGCCCTCTAGTGACTGTACAGGGCAATGTCAGCCTCAGTCCATCTGTTCTGTAGTGGACACTGCAGTCATCGGTGGACCACCACTCAAATCTCCTTCCAAAATCATCTATGTTCATTTTTAATATAAGTTGTCATATACTATACTTAAATAAAAGTCATAATGTTTTGATGAAAGCTGGTGCACATTTGACTAAGCAGAAGACTGAATAAGTCAAACATTATTAGACTTGTCTCTATCGAATATTGCTGCAGAAAAAACATCTAACCCTGAGAAAAATTATTCTTGGCTGAACGAATATGCAAGTTAAGCCAAATATATATTAACATAGCAAAATGTGCATTTGCCCAAGTCATTGTCTTATCCAGAATATATCAGCACTACAGTCACACGATCCCCCCCCCCCATTGAAATTGTCCTCCCAAAAAAGATTTTAAAAGGTGATCTTACCCTGTCTCAGCTCTATCAGCACCAATCCTAATCAAAATGTGATTTAGGTATGCAGGACACTGGTTAAAGGAGGTGTGTTGTAATAGGATAGAATTGGCTGTGACTAGCTGGGACTTTTCAGCTGGAAGATTTCCAACAGACGGTCAAGTGACTGGATTGCTTATTTAAATACAACTGTCTTGATAACCATCATATAAATCACAACATTGTCCAAGTCTCTAAAGCAGTTGTATTCAACCCTCACCCTACAAGGTCCAGAGCCTGCTGGTTTTCGGTTTTACCTTAATAACATTTGCACCCACCTGGTGTCCCAGGACTAAATCGGTCCCTGATTCAGGAGTTGAAATAAAAGAAATAGAGTGAAACTGGCATCGAGATCCAGAGTTGACTTTGAGGACTCTAAACTATTGGCTTGTAATTGTAAATATTTTCTGAAAAACAACATTACAAACGTATTGTTAATAGTTTTTGTGAAACTATTGAGTAATACTGAGAAAAATCTGTAAAAGAAAATGATATATTTGCCTGTGATACACCACATTTATCAAATGATGTATTAGACTCCTGTAGACTCTATTAAAGCACAAAAAAAAAAATGGCAATGACAGATTATCGTCAGTGTCATTTCCTCTTGAGATAATATTTACAGAGGTCATGGATTAAGTCTGTCAAGCTCCAATGCTAACAGTGTCAGATCACCTTAATGATAAAGCCACAAAAATGCCCTTTTATTAGACAACTGGAACTCAATGTTTCTGCTAAATAATGATTTTCAGATTATGGCTACTATGCGTGCAAGTAAAATTCAAAAGGTTAAGTACTATACATAATTAATGAATGAGACAGTCTGGGAAGACAAAACAATATACGATTATTACTTGATCTTATCAAGATAATTACCTGTCTTTTTAGAATTTTATAAGGCTCACGGTTTTAGTAGAACATCCTTTTATGTTCAAGGATATTGAGATCTTTGGTTTTGGCCCAGACTCCACATCATATCAAAACCAAATCTAAATGAAAACCCGGCATAAGAGCAACTAATCATTTAAGTTGTAGTATGACCCACAAGATACCTTGTTAAAAAAATGATAATTCTGTACTTGCAGTGTCTAATTATCTGGTAATCTGATAACATCATTTTAACTGAGAAAAACACTTAATTTTGTTTGGATTCATGAGCAAACTAGGAAGACGCCCGGGTGAGAGTCAGTAGTCACTTCCAAAGGTATTGTGAGCGACCTTGGAAGTCAAATACAGAACAGTCACCTTTCCGGTGAGATGACTTCTAAAACTCCTCTCATGGCAGACTACCAAACCCCTTTACTTAGTATTTTTCCTCACTCCCCTGCAATAAATATATTTGTCAACAACTTCTTTGAATTCTGCAAAACAAGACTTGACAGAAACATCAGTCATCCAGAAGCGTTTGGTCTTGTAATGGAAGGCCCACCACTTCTGACTGCAGTCCTTGAAAATGTTTTTTCTTTACTGTCATTATCTGAAAGTATAGTATGATGGACTAAGGACAAATACTTTAAATTCATTTTATTTAAATAAAAAAAAAGTTACATCACATCTCTTTTACAATAGACAATTGTTCTCTTTAAAAACTCAATGAATGTGTGTATACGATGTCTTTTTGTATATAAAATCCTAATATCAGTCATTCTACACTAGCGAAACAGATGTCAAATAATTACCCACAACTTGCAGGTAACGGCAGTATGTTACTTTGCAGAGAAATACTGTCTGGGAACATCATGAGGGGTGTCAGGTAATGGTTACGAACTAATACTTCATTAACACACTAAGATCCACAGGAGTAGAGAGGTGGACAGCAGCTCTGAGTAACCATGACAACCTCTGCTCTCCCCAAGGAAGGCCTGTAAATGGTCTGAAAATAGCAAAGATATTTTCAGGTTTTTACAATGTACTGCACAGCACTACTATTGTAAAGATCACTGTGTTGTTGTTTTTTTGCAGTGTTATTCATGTACAATACTAGAATGTTCTCTGGTGTCACAATCTGTTGTTAGCTTGGTCCCAGATGTTACATGCTTTAACCAACTCCTCTGACACCCATGTTACCATGCCTAACAAAACAGCACACGTTCGCCATAACTATTTTAGCATTAGCAATTAAAGCATTATAAACCGATCTGTGATCAGGCGATGGTTTACTGTGGGGATAGTGAGCAGCAGAGGTTGTCCCGAGGCCAGTGTGAGCAGACTCCAAATCTGACAGTTGATACAGCAATTCAAACAAGAGGAAGCTATTGGTCCAGTCTTCATAACTCCACCTGCGGTTAGGAGCTCAAACCAGTCTTCAAACGAAATAAATGATAACATCCATTAGGGTTGTTTTTTTTAACCCTACCATCAGTAAACATCAGCATAGGCAGAGTATGGCTGGATGTAAAATCCTGGAAAACAAATTATAAGATTTGGCAACAAAAAATAAAACTAGAAGTTAACAACACAATACATTCTGTGCTTTTTTTTAGTGCCACCCTTCTCGGGGTACTTAAAGACCCTGATTGCAAATTTCAAAGTTAGTTGTTGTTGCTAATCAACTATGAAAGGCTTCAGGTAAAGCAGGTAAAGCAGTAGCACTACAGTAATGTACAGTCAGTCAGTCATTCATTCAAATCAACACACAATTGACAATCAACTGTAGAAATCAAATGCTGTATCCAGTCGCAACACAACTGGAGATTGGGTTTTGTAAGACAGTAACTGACCCAGCTTATATAGGCCAGTTGACAGTGTGGCGAGATCAATGCTTTTTAGGGGATCAATGCTTTGTTTCGCTAGGGCAAAAAGTGAGCATGGAATAATCGACTGTCTCATTTGCAGCCAACCTTAGCCCAGAAGTCCACTCATAACTCCCTCAGCCATCTTACAACATAAACAATGTCTCCACATTTACATGATTTGGCATTCATTATTACTCTACATATCGAACATCTGAGAAATAAAAGACCAGCTTTTTTAATTCAGAATGGTGACAATAGTAAAGTGACATTACAATATTCAGTTCAGACTTCTTCATCCTGCTGCAAATGAATCCTACGGAAACAGCTCACTGACTCAAGTTGCATTGAAATACTGAGATAATTTGCCCAGGAGTAAACTAGTTAGTTACTAGTAAAGATAACCATTACTTGAGAACAGGACAGCACATTGTACAATCTGACCAGTCCAGTGTTATTACTACAGGTTGAAATAGTGGTATTACTGTAGTAATACTATTGTACTACTACATCATAACAACACAAAAAGACATGGAACATGTCTTGAGACACTGAGAAATCATTAGCATGTTTAAGTGACCTTTGCACCTTAAGACTGTTAACTTGCCAAGACATTAGGTTATCTGGGAGCTAATGCAAGTCTTCCGACCCCGGCCTCAAGGTTACTCACCACGCACGCACGCACACACGCACACACGCACACACGCACACACGCACACACGCACACACGCACACACCTGAACCAGACTTGTTAGATTCAAACGATGTACCTCCAGTTGAGACATATTTCGAGGTCTGTTATGACTCTCACCAGCAGTAAGTGTGCTTTGGATTCATAACACATTCAACAGATCCAGGATCTGCTTTGACTTAGTCCAGTTACTCCCCATTTCAATGGGTGGTACAAAAAATAAGTAGAATTCCAAAAGAAAGGCATTTCAGAACATTTCACAATGAACATGGTCGCCAAGGGTGCCACCTCTGTACATGACACTCTGTACAGGCCAGTGGATAGTTTAAAGTGGAACAACACATGTACCGTACGCCATTTTACGATGCAGAACGACAACAAAACACAAGCAAACTGTTTGGTACTGAAATGTGCACGAGAGAGTCTTTCCATGGAAAATCCACACAGCGATGTATACTAACGGAAAAAAGGCTTCTTGACGCGTCGAACGTTGTGCGGACGTTGGTTCGGCTGTGTTTCAGCATTCTCACAGCTTTCTTCGCTTTCCTGCGTAAACAGGGAGCTAACGTAGCGCATACTGACTGTCTGTATGGCCCGTGAGAGACCAGCAACGATGGTTACACTGACTCATACATCACATGAAAGACAGAGAGATAGAAAGCCAGAGAGAGAGAGAGAGAGAGCGATAGAAAGCCAGAGAGAGAAATAGAGAGAGAAATAAAGAGAGAGAGATAGAGACAGAGACAGAAAGAGAGAGATAAGGGACAGGTGAGTACAGACACATGATGTCTGTCCAGCACGTACATAAATCTCTATGAGAACAAAAGCAGTCAGTCAGGCAGGCAGGCAGGAGAGCCGGCTCCATCCCATAACGAGATGTCTGTGTGGACAATATGACCTTCTTTATCGACCATCGTCATCCCGACACAGAGTGGAAGAACATATGTACAATACCCATTGCTTTAACAGTCCCTCCTCCGCACACACTTACACAGACGAAACCGTTGGTCATGAACGCAGAGAGGAGAATCGTCAAGGACTACAAATGGGAGTGGGGAGGTGTGTCCATTCTCAATCGTCTTTCCTCCACCCACGGTGAGTTCAGGGGGAGCCGGCTAGGCCCTGACCCCAACCCAGGCCTCTGTTTGCGGGGGATAGCGGGGCTAGAGCTCCGGGCTGCCCGAAGGTGGTCTGGTGGTGGTCATGATCTTCATGTACTGGGTGAAGATTGCCTCAAAGGCTTCGTCTCGATGGATCATTGCACCGAACACAAGTGGCTGATGATGAGAAACCCACATATAATGCGTTTTGACTTTCTAAATATGTGAAAGATAATAAAAGCAGAGTGTTTATTTCCATACCTTCTGTGTGGACGGAGTGGCTATAGAGATTCCCATTCCAGACCCAGGTAAAACAGACAGCACTTTGTACTGCGATGAAATGGGAAAGAGATCAGATCAGAATTTAAAAGAATCAATCTGTCAGTGAATGTCAGGACAGCATCCATTAGCAGAAGGGACATGATAGAAAGATTAAATAGCACGAGATGACAGGGGGAATAAATACCTTCTGGATATCTGTGATGTCCACAAGCTTAATAACCTTGTTTTTCTTAGAGGAAGCAGATTTGGAACTGGAGCTCTCAAAGCACAGATAACTTAGAAATGAAGCGGAGACATTAGGGGATGGAAGGAAAGACAGAGAGAGAAAGAAGTTAGATGGGCAGTGAGAGAGAATGTCCTGCCATACAGAGCCAAACTACTACATCACCACCAATTATAACAATATGTGGCACACAGAAAAAAAAACAAAAAAAAAAAAGAGGGACCCAAAATGTAAACTTTGTAGGCCGATTTACTTCTCTGTGACGTAGAGCATGCCATTCCGGATGTAGTCAGTTGGCATCTTCCTGTCTCTATTGATGAGGCAGCATCTCCATCCGTTCTCACACACTGGAGACACACACAAATCACACTAATGAAGTCACTAGAAAACACCGGGGCAAAAAAGGCTGCGATTATTTGCTGGATTATCTTAGTTCCCTTCTGAACAACCACGCCAAAGAAAAAAAAAAAATCTGGCGCACTTATTCCTCTGACCTGGTAGAGGGCGCTCATTTTCAGAGACGTTGAAGATCTCGTGGAAAGCCCCCTTCTTGGTGCTGTGAATTCTGGCACTTTCACCGTCCAGGTTTACACCGCATGGGACAGTTGCTAGGCTACCTCTAGCCACCACAGGCGGAACCTAGATGAGAGGAGGGAGGTAGGAGGAGGCGGTTGGGAGACGGGGAACGAGGAGGTGGAGGGCGAGGAGGAGGTATAAACATTGTTACTACAGGGCCCTAGAGCAGTGTAGCCATCTTCCACCACAGAGAATAAAGTGGCACTCAGCCTCTCCCGAACAAGATGGAGGCCATTCTGTCGTACACAATAGCAGTCTGTGCTCCTCATAACAGCGTAGCCTTGCAAACATGTCTTATGACGTCTAACGCCAGCCTCAGCTGAGGGGTCTCGTGCAAAAGCGCAGAGCAGTTCCCCGACCCAACCCCCCGACACGCTCAGATTACACACCACCCCGTTAACAGTACATAACACAGTCCAGGTTGGTGGTCCGTCCTATCTGTCACTTCTATTTCGACGTGAAGTCATTTTTTTGGGATTCAACACCCTGCCCGCGTTCCAATCCTCTACCCCGCCTGCCTTGAAGCGTGCACTCGTTCACTACCCCCCCCGTGTACGGAAATGGGCCGGAACCTTGCCAGTCTGTCTTCAGACGACCTGCCAGGTCTGCATGCTTTACACCCACTAACCCAGTGGCTTTAAGTGAAGGGACTGAGGCGGTGCACTCCTCAGGCAGACTGGCGGGGGACCAGGGGGAAGGCCAGGCGCTGCGTGTATGGTCCCGCAGGGGGTTAGTTAGTGTGTGGGTGGATGAGGGTGACAGTGGGAGTAGGGAGCTCTGCGGGTGTGTAGCCATGCCGTTCGCAGCTCCAGAACAGAACACTCCCTCATGCCGCGGACAGGCAGTCAGGCCCTCGGCTCACACGGTTAAGGGGATTATCAGTGTCTCAACATAGAGGAAGATATTTGTTCAAGTACTTTAGAATGAGCTTAGCACAGAAAGCTAACCCAACTTGGCTATTTACAGTAGTTGAGGAAATCAGACACTAGTGAGGTCTGTCTTTCAAGGTTGACCTGGTAAATGCATTTTATTTTGGAGTGATTGTAATGGATACTAATTCGTCTACTACTACTACTACTACTACGACTACTACTTGCACCACTGCTACTCCTAGAAATTACTCAAATGATTTACCTTACCAGTTTACCTTAGCATCAGCATGAAGGATTAAAAATAGGAGTGTTGTAGACGTAAACTATAAAAGGTGCTACTGTGAACTGAACTAAGCATACAGGCTATCTAGTGTAGTTAGACTAAATACCGAAGTATCTGTGTTCAGTGCTGGTTTGGGGTTCTGTCAGCACAGCGCCCCACTGGTTACTACGCATTCTGTTGGCGAAAATGGATAAAAAATGTCCCAATTTTGTAATCACATTTGTTGAGACTGGCTCAGTTAAAGCTCAGTAAATCTATCTTTTTACGATCAAGCTTAACATTTCCATCCATGAAACCCACAGAAAGTTGGTTTGCCATTTTTTATCCACTTATTCGCAAACGCTCACAGTTCAAGTTGGGAGGCGTGTCGCGAACCAGTCACACTCGCACACGGGCACACACGCGGACACACACTTCGGGGTCAGCTGGTGACACACACAGACACTATGTATAAATGTACATTAAATAATGGGACACCAGTCACACCAGAGGCCCTACCTTCTCAGACCCAGACAGCTGAGAGAGAGAAACAACAGAACACAACGTCACAGTCACTACAACAGAGCCCACCTAGCAGCGCAAAAATGCCGACTGGCTCCGCAAACCAACCGGGGCAGCCCCTGTGTAAAACATTCAACCCCCACCTCATTGTCGCGCCCTCACACGCACATGCCTACACGGACTTCGGAGCATGACATTTAAGGGGCGGAGTCCGACTCAATTAGGTTGGTTTAGTGCGGGCTCGTTAGAACACAAGGTTAGGCCTCATCGTACCAAAATGAATTACAGTGTCAGTTTGACAGTTGTTCTGGATACGAGTTGAGAACAAACATGCTGTGCTAAATGTATGGTTTCGTTCGAGCAGATACTGTTGTAATAGGATTAGCTAATTGTTTAATACTTGGATAAGTGATAGGTGTTCAGGAAGTTTGGGGTGGGTTAAGAATTTGTTCCTTGCACTATTGGACAAGTAATTCAGCACACCCTAGAGGGAGTTTTGTCAGGTGACTGCGTGTAGGTACTGTATGTACAGTGTGTGTGTGTGTGTGTGTGTGTGTGTGTGTGGGGACGTCTCAGTGTGTGTGTTTGGGGATGTCTCAGTGTGTGTGCCCCCTCACCCTTCGAGACACCGTTGCGTTGGTCCTCTCCTTCAGCTGTGGATCGGTGGGCAGGTTGTTCCAGTCTATGCGTGGCGTGTCGTATTTGTCCCTCAGCTTGGGGCAACTCTTAAACAAGAAGTCTATGATGAAGAACTTAATGCCCACATAGAGTCCTAGGGGAGGTGGTAGTAGAGGGGAAAGGAGAGAGAGAGAGAGATCAGAGATAGAGACATAACAGAGAGACAGAGAGAGAGAGACGGAGAGAGTGGTGACAGAGATAACCAACAGAGATTGAAAAAGAGCAAAAGATGGAGGGAGTGAAAGAGGAGAATATACTTTAAAATGATTACTCTCTTCTAACGACCAAACGTAAATATTTTGAGACTATAATGGATTGTGGAAAGAGAATGCTGGTAGAGTTTTGTACATGGTTTATGTCTTTAATAAGGCTGCTATGCTTCCATAACATTCCTTCTTGTCTGATTGAAACTAAATGCCAGTCTGTCTTTTTCTTCCCGGCCGCTGGCCTCAACAGGGAACCACAGGAGAAGACTAATTGCTTTAGGGAGACACACATTGAATCTCAGAGTGCCAGGGATGGTGCCCCTGAGCAGCAATAAAGAAAATAAATTGGTATGTTTTTATATCGCTACTATAGAGAACGTTATGTAACCATAGTTTTTCACTTAGGGAGTGTGAGGGCTATAGCAGAGTGTCTGTCTGTCTGAGTGTGAGGGCTGTAGCAGTGTGTCTGTCTGTCTGTGTACACATACCAATCATGAAGCCCACGAGTTTGTAGGGCAGTATACAGGAGGAGAGGAAGGCGACCCACAGGCTTATGTATAGCTTCTGGGTGATCTCCGGCTGCACCCACATAAACAGGCTGGACACACACACATGCACAGTTTTATAAGGAATTCAGAAAGAGCAAAATAGTAGCATAGTGAAACTGTAGGTATTTACTTACTTTTTTATTTTCTCCAACACATCCGCCATCTTACCAAAAAGGTTCTGTAAAATAAAGACCAAAGTAATATTACAAAACCCATTTAAGCCTAGATAATGTGTGTGTGTGTGTGTGTGTGTGTGTGTGTGTGTGTGCCCCCACAGTACCTGTGCTTTTTGTGCAACATCTAGAACTAACTGGAACTTCTCAGACACTGTCAGGTCATCCTTTGACGGTTCCTGCATGAATCAAACCCAAACAATTAGCACGTTCCACAACAAGAAACAGGACAGGCCACTTCCTGGGAGGTCAGGAAGTCAAAAACAGCCACATGACATTCAGTCTCTTACTATAGGATCTGTAATATCCGGCACAATACTCCACTGAATCCTCCAACCTCTGAAAGGGAAAGTGGGAAGAAGTCAAAACCTTGGAAAGATGTCAAAAAGAAAAGGATTCCGTAAAAAAGTAGCTGACAAACAGAAAAGTAACAATGTACATATTTAAAGTGTGAAATGTTTAACAACTATCGCAATATTACTGTGCGCATGTACAGTGTATGTCCAGTTTATGTCTTACTTAGCGATGAGGTAATTCAAGGACAGCCTGAGTATGGCCAAGAAGAGGAACATGGGGATAGCCCAGCCATGCCACGCAGCGTTCATATAGATCTAAGAAAAGACAAAATACTAATTACATTTCTCTCTTCATAGGGTAGCCTGTTAGGGTTACATCCTTCCTCTCACATGTCAAATTTAGTATGGTGTATGAGTTTTCCAGAAGACAGCACCACTGAACAAAGTGGGAGATTAAAAGTAGTGCATCAGATTTGACAATGCATTTGGTCAAAGTCTAAAAACATTGTGGCGACTACAGACAAGGAATTATGGATGACAGATTTGAGGGCCAAATTCAATGCAAGTCAATGCTACCAATACTGACAATATCGACTAAATCCTTTTAAATATATGAAATTGATTATTTAGCTTCACAAATTTACGTGGCAATGATCTGGACATGACATGCATATCCCTGAACCCCTGATAGGAGGAGGACTTACTATGAAGGCAATGGCTGAGGTGTATACTGAATGCCAGTTTGACAGGGCTGAGAGATTCCTCATGAAGTTAGTGACAGGTCGGGCTCCTCGTTCTGGAAAGGCACAAATCAATGATCACCTTATGGTCACGATACAGCAAGATCTAATGGCAACAGTTGATTGACAGAAAAAGGAATGACTGCTCTTTTTAGATATATAACATTTATTTAATAGAGAAATGGACAGGAGTGTTTCGCCCGAAGAGCAGTGAGCTGGATTCGAACACACGCCGCAGCAGTACATATGCATCGGAGGCAGCGGTTTGACCACTGAAGGTCACCCTAAGACATGGAATGCTTGTTGAACATATAAAACAGAAATACTTACTGAGACGCCTCATGTTTTCTGTTAGCCTGGAGAGAGAGAGACGCACAAGAGTAGATGTTACCACAAAGCCTTCAGCGCACTTAACACAAACAGACAATCACAAGGACACAAACACACAGCAATATGGTATCACAGCAGGGGGGACAGAATCACCCAGATCTCATCTTTTAAAGAGTGAAATGTTCCTGTGCAGAGCGGAGGTGGCAACCCACGGATCAGTATGTTCGTGAGTCACACGGAGGAGATGAGGAAAGAAGAAAACACATTCTCTCTGTTCTCTCCACAAGGTCAGCAGCATGCAGCCTTTTCTACAGAACTCTCTCTCTGCTGACTCTTCCTATCAACTTCAAAAGCCCTATAAACTGTGTGTTACTATATTACCCAAGGACCCAGCAGCCGTGCCCTAAAGGATGAGTAAGACTCATACAATCTGAGCTGTACTTAAAAGCACGACGGGCCACGACCTGGACTGAACCCAGTCAGAGTATTGAGGGGCATGACGTACGACTGTTGCGTTGACCCACTAATGGTGGTGGGGGGGGGGGTTAAGCCCAGGCTAGATCAGTGCCTGAGGCCAATGTCTATAATTCCTACGTCAACAGCCGCAGATGCGTGCAGTATGGCCATGCTACCACCAGAGGGCAGAGACACTATTCACTCTGCTCTGTGGCGCCTATCACTTCCTATTGGCTCTGAGGCCAGGGCCTTCCCACCAATCAAATGTCTGAAGAGCAAATTGAGTTTCCCTGCCAGTGCTACAGGGTTTTACTGTGTTAAAAAATAAATAAATAAATAAACAGTTGTCATGTGCCACATCTGGTGATGTGCAACGTTTAGAGAACATCCAGATGTTGTCATTGTAGGTCTGTGTAGAACACATCACTGCTTTGTTAGGGCAAAAAGCCATTTGTGTGAGAGGCTGCATACTGATCACTTGGGATGCAGTAAATAATCAACAGATATGAGCGATCAGCACAGCTTAGTTCATCACTCCCCTTTTATTACATAGAAATAGGATTACCAAAACCAACATTGCCACTGATACCAATAAATAATTATGGCTGGACCCAATTAGCTTATTGCATTTCTATGTTTCTTTTAACAACCGAGCGCAGAAACCCAATGTACCGTTTAGCGCTCAGCGGTTCCTCAGCCTCCACAGTGCTCTCCTCGGGAACGAAGCGGAAGTCCTCCATGTAGACCCCCACCTTGTCGTAGAACCACCTCCACGCCCGGAGGTAGAGTGTCTCTCCCTGGGACGGCTTCTCTTTGTCTGCAGGGGCAGAATGTGTCCAGAGTAGCAGGTCAATTCAGGTTGTTATCAGCCGTTCCATGTGTGTGGGTGTTATGTAATTATAGTCTTGGAAGAGGGACACATGTTCATCTTTTGGATATAACATTGTTACTGAATATAGTTAAAACATAGATTAAAAAAAGTCAGTGATAGAAAAAGCGAAGAAAGACGTTAAGTCAGAAGGGGTTGTTTTTAGAGAATGACACAGTGGCCTTTATTTCTTTGTTATTTCGGCTTCTAAGGGCTCCTTCTGCAACTACCTGAAGCTGTTTGTTTTATAAAGACTTACTGAAACAACTAACGGTTTTCTACATGATCTAGAGAAGATTCAGACTGTAGCAGATTAAGTTAAGAAGCTGGTTCATTTCAGAGTTAAAACCAAATACCCATTAACCTAAATGACACATGAAGCTGCTTGTGTCTCTTACACAAACACATGAACGAGCACACGCGCACACACGTTCCACATTCGGCCAGCTCGAACTAAAAAAGTGTCTGGCCTAGATTAAACCTAGCCTATTTCCTAAAATAACCTATTTGCCATTTTCAGAAACACCTTAAGCAGTTAGACAAACAACTGGTTTGGATCCGCAGAACCACAAAAGGATGATCTGGAAAGTTCCGCCCAACAACTTTTAGTAGTGACCCAACCAAAACAACAAAACAAGCCTTTTTCTGTTACAAATAAAACACGTACAGCTGCTCTCCTCCCTCCCACGCACATAAAAAAAACATTGTATTTTTTCCCTTGCTGTCAGTAATCTGTACTCGGCACAGTAAAATATCTCTGATAATGAGGATGCTGAGCACCCAGAATGTTTTGTGCGATAAACCCTCTTATTAAAGCAATCTGTCCCGACAATAACGTACAGCTGCATCGGATGACTTGTTTCTTGATGATTTATGAACCCAAATAAACCACAATTAGGAATCTACTCAAACACTGGAACCAAGTGTCATTTCTGGGTGCAAAAAATCCTTTGTCCTGCTTCTGTCCTATACTCTAGGCTGGCAGGGGCATGGTATGGTGACCGGTGGCCAACAGGTAGGAGGTGTTCTGTAATGCCTCAAGTTGACCGGTCCTCTGTAACAGACTCATGTTTACCGGAGTCTTTGCCGTTGGCGGCGGGGGTTGGAGAGGGGGGTTTCCGGGCAGGCTGTGGCGGTGAGTCTTCCAACCTGATGGCAGATGGAAAGAGGGGACAAAGGACAGAACAAGTCAACATAGTATGTAAATATTAAAGTGTCCTATTCATAATTAAGATTTTCATATTCATTTGTTGGTTTGCCTTCTGTCTTGTCTCTTGGCTCTTTTGTGTCTGGACTCTGTGTTGGGTTGTCAGGGGGGACTGGGCGTGTTGGGTGGTTGGGTTTGGGGATGGTGTAGGTCGTGTTGTGTGGTTGGGTTTAGGGATGGCGTAGGGCGTGTTGGGTGGTTGGGTTTAGGGATGGCGTAGGGCGTGTTGGGTGGTTAGGTTTAGGGATGGTGTCGGGTGTGTTGGGTGGTTGGGTTTAGGGATGGGGTGGTTTGGTGGGAGAAAACAAACAAACCATGGGGCTGTATATGTCTCTCCTGTAACCCCTGTCATGTTCTTCATTGTCCCTGTGTAAAACAAAATTAAAAAAATCCCTCTATCATCTATATGAGGTGTTTATAGATTACAAAAATATTTTAAAAAAGGATCAACTTTTTTTGTGTAGATCGTATTTCTGAAGCATCCAGCCTATGCAGCTGTGGTTCTGACTGGAAGGCCAGGGAGAACATGGTGGAACGTTCTGTTGTCAGTAGATGACATGGGAGGGTTTTCCAACAACCTCAGAGTTCACTGTTCATCCAGAGCCAAAGGACACAGACGGGATCCTCCAAAGACTTACACATACGCTGCATCATTCCCTGGGCTGATATACAAACCACGTGACTCGGTTATGACACACACACACACACATACACACACATACACGGAATTCCCTGCCATGTGACAACCACACCACAAGGGCAGCTATTTTTACCCATTGCTGCCTCAGGGTTATGGTGATCCACCCGACCGAAAGACAACTTACATGGCAGGCTGGCAGAAGTGGGGGGGGCAGGCACACGGCCTCCTAACAGGCTGACTACTGGTGCAGTGTGCAATGTGGGGGGGGGGGGGCAATGGGAAT
>JACXGI010005165.1:33444-48822 GCA_016801175.1 Esox masquinongy | reverse complement strand
AATGGTGTATATAGGAGGAATGGTGTATGAAGGAGGAATGGTGTATATAGGAGGAATGGTGTATGAAGGAGGAATGGTGTGTATAGGAGGAATAGTGTATATATGAGGAATGGTGAATGAAGGAGGAATGGTGTATATAGGAGGAATGGTGTATGAAGGAGGAATGGTGTATATAGGAGGAATAGTGTATATATGAGGAATGGTGAATGAAGGAGGAATGGTGTATGAAGGAGGAATGGTGTGTATAGGAGGAATAGTGTATATATGAGGAATGGTGAATGAAGGAGGAATGGTGTATGAAGGAGGAATGGTGTATATAGGAGGAATAGTGTATATATGAGGAATGGTGAATGAAGGAGGAATGGTGTATGAAGGAGGAATGGTGTGTATAGGAGGAATAGTGTATATATGAGGAATGGTGAATGAAGGAGGAATGGTGTGTAGGAGGAATGGTGAATGAAGGATGTACAGTGGATATAAAAAGTCTACACACCCCTGTGAAAATGCCAGGTTTTTGTGATGTGAAACAATGAAACAAAGATAAATCATGTCAGAACTTTTTTCACTTTTAATGTGACCTATTATATGAACAATTCAATTCAAAAACAAACTGAAATCTTCGAGGGGGAAAAACCAAAATAAAAAAAATAAACCTTACAATAACCTGGTTGCATGAGTGTGCACACCCTCTTATAACTGGGGATGTGGCTGTGTTCAGAATTAACCAATCACATTCAAACTCATGTTAAATAGAAGTCATTACACACCTGCCATCATTTAAAGTGACTCTGATTAATCACAAATAAATTTCCGCTGTTCTAGTAGGATTTTCCTGACATTTTCTTAGTTGCATCTCAGAGCAAAGCCATGGTCCGCAGAGAGCTTCCAAAGCATCAGAGGGATCTCATTGTTGAAAGATATCAGTCAGGAGAAGGGTACAAAAGAATTTCCAAAGCATTAGATATACCATGGAACACAGTGAAGACAGTCATCATCAAGTGGAGAAAATATGGTACAACAGAGACATTACCAAAAACTGGACGTCCCTCCAAAACTGATGAATAGACGAGAAGAAAACTGGTCAGGGAGGCTTCCAAGAGGCCTACAGCAACATTAGAGGAACTGCAGGAATTTCTGGCAAGTACTGGCTGTGTGCTACATGTGACAACAATCTCCCGTATTCTTCATATGAATGGGCTATGGGGTACGGTGGCAAGACGAAAGCCTTTTCTTACAAAGAAAAACATCCAAGCCCGGCTGAAGTTTGCAAAAACAAACATCAAGTCTCCCAAAAGCACGTGGGACAATGCGTTATGGTCTGATGAAACCAAGGTTGAACTTTTTGGCCCTAATTCCAAAATGTATGTTTGGCGCAAAAACAACACTGTACATCACTCAAAGAACACCATATCCACAGTGAAGCATGGTGGTGGCAGCATCATGCTTTGCTTCATCATGTTTTTCTTCAGCTGGAACCGGGGCCGTAGTCAGGGTGGAAGGAATTATGAACAGTTCCAAATACCAGGCAATTTTGGCACAAAACCTTCAGGCGTCCATTAGAAAGCTGAAGATGAAGAGGATGTTCACCTTTCAGCACGACAACGACACAAAGCACACATCCAAATCCACAAAAGCATGGCTTCACCAGAAGAAGATTAACATTTTGGAATGCCCCAGCCAGAGCCCAGACCTGAATCCAATTGAACATCTGTGGGGTGATCTGAAGAGGGCTGTGCACAGGGGATGTCCTCGCAATCTGACAAGATTTGGAGTGCTTTTGCAAAGAAGAGTGGGCAAATATTGCCACGTCAAGATGTGCCATGCTAATAGACTCCTACCCAAAAAGACTGAGTGCTGTAATAAAATCAAAAGGTGCTTCAACAAAGTATTAGTTTAAGGGTGTGCACACTTATGCAACCAAGTTATTGTGAGTTTTTTATTTTTCCCCCTCAAACATGTTTGTTTTTCAATTGAATTGTTCACGTTATAGGTCACATTAAAGATGGAAAAAGTTCTGACATGATTTATCTTTGTCTCATTCTTTTACATCACAAGAACCTGGCATTTTAACAGGGGTGTGTAGATTTTTATATCCACTGTATGTTGTATGTGGAGAAATGGTTTATGAAGGGGGAAAAGTGTACGTGGAGGAATACAGTGTGTTGAAGGAATGATGTACGTGGAGGGGGAAGGGAAAGCTGGAGAATATATATACATACAACAAATTAACAGAACTCCACAGAGAAATTAAAAAGTTAAACTTTAATAATTCCTCTGTTATAATAGTTTTGTCATGTCATTTTGCTCAGGGTTACATAGCAGAGCATTGAGCATTGTATCTTTCTACAGTCAGCTTTACATTTATGTTGGTGTTTTATACAGCTTTACATTGATGTTTTTTTATGTAACATTGTTTCAGTGTAATTGGAGAAATATTAGTCCACCGTCCTCAAGACCTGAGCTTAGATGAGAGGAGGTTTTACAACAGGGACTCTTCTGAGCTCAGGATACCATAATATAATTTGCCTTTAGCCAGCACTGCAAATTGTATAATGTCAAAATATGTTTGTCTCTAAAATATAGGGTTGCACAGAGCATATATCAGCATTACTGCCATTATGCACAATATTTTCTTCCATAAATGGTTTAAAAAAATAAATACAATCCATGTTGTTGTGGGATCAGCCAACCTATGTGTGGCAGAACTTAGTGATTTCATTGGAAGCACACAATTGGTCCAAAACAATAGGATATTGTAGTTTAAACTTTTTCAGATGTACAAGCCATGCGTAACTGCAATAATGTCGATAGTTGATTTGGTGAACTCCATATTCTGGTAACAGGCTTATTTTTGTCGTTATAACTTTTGCAGAGCTGGCTAATGGCACTTTCCATTGTAGGATCCTGAGCTCAGAAGAGAACCCATCATAGAAAGAAACAAATAGAAACTTTTGAGACACTAAGCCAGGGTCAACACTGTTGTGGAATAAACAACCGAACACTGCAGTGGAGTGGAGATTGAACATATTAAATTAATTAATGACATGCCCAAGTTACAATTAGTTTGTATCTGTCTAAACGTAATTATCCATTAATGACCGACAACCAAATTTGACTTCAGGGTGGATTGGGAACTTCATTTCTCCTTTAGGGAGTACATGTACTGTAATTGATTAAACATCCAACAACTTAATTAATCATGGAAGAATGATGGGGTTTAGAGAGCATCTGTTAGTGAGGCCATGGGTACCAAAAACCCAAAATGATATTGTCACCCTGAAGTGACTGAAATATATTACAACGGTCATGTCTTCCTTTTGGGGATAAAAGAGAAAACATCAAATTATATCAGCAGTAGACTGGATTGTGATGTTGAAGACATACAAAAGCAATCGATCCGTGTGTAGTTGGATTATGCATCACCCTTTAAAGTGCCAGGTCTGAAACTTTAGGATGACTCCACTTCCACTATCTGGCAGGGGTCGTCCCAGCTTCAGCGCTGCCGCCCTCGCTGTCCACCTGGTTCAGCTGAAGGAAAGCCAGCACCGGATTAACGTACTCCATGATGGTCTCCTTCACGCTTTTCTCCAGCAGGTACCCCTCCGTCTCAACTTCAGTATTCTCCTGCCCTGCCACCAGCTCCATGGCCGTCTGCAGGTACCGGAGACTAACGAGCACGGACGACTGGTGGGCAAGAGTGATGGAAGATTGGAGAAAGGTTATACTGTACATAAGGTTGTGCGCATTACTTAACAGATTGGAGAAAGGTTATACTGTACATAAGGTTGTGCGCATTACTTAACAGATTGGAGAAAGGTTATACTGTACATAAGGTTGTGCGCATTACTTAACAGCGAGCTACAAGTCTAATCTTTAGGTGTGCTGGTTGATATGTCTGCACGGTACCTGAAGTAGGAAGACGGACAGCACGCCAGCACCAATAGAGTTCATCAGGCCCATGTAGTAGTACACCAGAGCTTCCCTGCAGCCGCGGATGTAGATGTTGAGCTCCTCTGTCTGGTGCTCATAGTTGTAGTGAGCTGAGTTGTTGGTGAGGTGGTCCTGGATGCACGGCCTTGGAGAGCTGGGGTTGCAGCAGCTGAAAGGGACTCCGTCAAACAGGTAACGCCCATCTACATTGCTCTTTACGCGGCTAAAGATAGGAGAGAGGTGGGAGAGAGTTCGATGGAGAATATAATAAATTCAGGATTTATTTTGATTCCAGTCTGACATGGGATTCTTTTGTACTGATCCCAGTCCTCTGAGACTGCTGAAAAGTACTCACTCCTTCACTTCCTTAGAGTTGAAGTCCAGGTAACGGTTGCTGATCCACTGGACCTCGAACCAGTCCTTGTAGTCAGTGTTTCCGCAGCATTTGAACTCCATCTGCAGACGGTCAATGGTCTGTTTTTGAAAGCAGCGGCCAGGGGTGTCTGTGTCCTTGTAGAAGCGGATGCCATTCTTCAGGCCGATCTTCAGGGAGGATTCCAGGTTGCCCTTCATGGCATAACTCATGATCACGGTGATCAGCATGAGGAGGGTGAAGAACAGGGACACTCCCCAGTAGGGCTTCATGAAGGCCTTCCAGCGGGGGAAGCGGCCAGCATCCAGGGCATCCTGGCAGATGCGGCCAGCAAAGTAGTTGATGCCCAGAGAGGCCAGACTGACGAGCATCATGGTATTGGGCACCACATGAATCTCTGTGTTGTCCATTACCTGTAGGCAGAAGAACCTTAGCATCAGTGGTTCAGTCAGTTGTTAATGTTTCAGGGGGAGAAGATTTGAATGAGCCAATTGGAAGCTGGGGATGAGTAGGTAGCTGTGTTGGTATGCAGGTCGGATCAAAAAGGTTGCCATGACAACCAGGTTAACGCTCCTACTGTTACAATCAGTGCCATGGAATATTCAGTGACAGTTTACAGTTTCAGCATTTAGCAGACACCCTTATCCAGAGTTATAGTAATGCATACATTTTAAAAAGCTAGGTGGAGCACACCTCTCAGTACAAGAAAGTACACTCTACTCAGTTAATTAGTTATTTACAAAAGGCAGCGCTGTTTATAAGACAATACAAATAATAAATATAGCAAGCATTGCAAACTTTACAAACAGTAAAGTATCAACTGTTGTCATAACAGATCTTTTTAGCTCTTGTCTTTTACTAGCAGTTTCTTCTCCCATTTTTTGATTGGCTCAAAGAAAGACAACGCAAGGACCACAATCGCTGCAGTATGCCATGGTCTTCAATGCTGACTGACCCTGTGGTATGAGATCTTTTACTAAGGGTGTGACAACATTTCATATAATTGTTCTAATTCCATTTGTAATTGGTTTTTAGATGGCTCCTCAGGGGGCTGTGATATATGGCCATTATAACTAAGGACTGGTCAATGGCTGTCTGGATGTGTTACTTAAACCACAAACATAAACTGGTTTACTTACCTACTAAGAAATCTACGGACAATGTGTGACAATAATCAAAGCTTTGTTTTTATTCCCATTCAACATTCACTAGAGTAAGGACACCTGTATAATGACCCATACAAAAGATGGCGCCCTACACAGAGCAATGTCCCATTCACTGCCCTGGGGCATTGGGATTTGATATTTAGACCAGAGGGAAGAGCACCCCCTACTGGTCCTCCAACACTAACCCAGGACAAACCCTGCTTAGCTTCGAAGGCAAACCATCGGTGGGAAGCAGTGTGCAATCTGCTTGCTATCTATATAGTATAAACAGATATTTTAAGCATTTTATGATACAATCCCATATTTAAGTAAAACTCAACATGTAAGGGTCAGTGACGAATCTCAAGGATAGTAAGAAACATACAGACCCACAAATATTTGCTACAAAAAGACCACGTTGAAATGAATTTGTTTATGTTGCTCTATTCAACCAAAGTGTCATAATAATTATTTGCAGAAGATCATCAAATACTGAAATCTCAAGAAATTGTTTATGATTAGGGAACATTTAAACTGAGTCACTCAGTCACTCCACTTTCTTTAAGTCAGTTAAACCCATCCCTATTATCAGCTTATCCATGGTTGTTCCAACCTGAAACAGTTAACCCTGTTCATAACATCCACACCTAACACCTGTCCAATTTCAGTGTTTTACAAACCTCCTTTGGGGAACCAAAGACATCTTACAAATTTGTTTTAGCCTTGAACTAGCACACTCATCTCAAGTAGTGAAGAGCTTAGTTGACAAGCTGATTTAGGTGTGTTAGAAATGGAATATGTGTAATACATGGAACGGCTGGAGTTCCCAAGGAAAGGGTTAAGGACCCATGTTAAACACCATAAACCAAGCTCACTAATAAAATTATTATAAAAGCTCCAGAATTCTCCATGATTAGTTATCTTCAGCTATCAAATGCTTTTTACTGTGTCCTATTGTGAAACATTCACAAAATAAACTCTTAATTTAAGATATTGTAAACTCACGTAAGCTGTGATGACATTCCTTGCTTTTCATCCTAATGCTTTTAAGCAGTTTATGACAAGGAGTTAACTAGTATCCCTCTTTGATTAAATTACACAATAGAGCTTTGCTAAACACATGCCTGAATACCAGAGAAAAACCCTGACAAAGTTAAGTTTCTGGATAAGACATTTAAAAGCTGTAGAGCCTTGCATTACCTCTGACCTCCTACGGAGCTCTGTCTTGAGGAAGCAACCCAGGGTGAAGGTGAACGCTCCAGACAGACTGGCCACCCAGGAGAGCAGCCACAAGCCCTGGGCCAGTTTCACTCTCTTCTCAAAGGGGAATTTCATCTTCATTAGCACCATGGTGGTGGCTGGAGCCCACACTGGCTCCGAGAGTCACGGGGAGTAATGGATGAGGAATGTGGTGCTGTAGAGATGAGGTGATCGTTTTCAGAAGGAGAAGAGTGCCACAACAGACTGCTGGAGCAAGTTGACCTGGAGAAGTTGGGTTGGGTCAAAGGTGAAGAAGAGTACGTCTGAAAAGAAAACTTGATAAGCAAAAGGAAGAATTAACAATTTAAGATGGAGCTGACTCAAAGGAGAGGCTGTAAGAAGATTCTTGTTGAAGAAAAATGGTTTTGTAGTCCAAATGCATAACTAAAATGTAAAATGTAAATGCAAATAAGTAATAATCTGATCAAATGGTTCAGTAAAGAAAATATGTGGGGAGAAAAAGACAGAAAAAACTGAACGTGGTATCTTAATTAGTATCTCCTGGATGTGTTAGGGGCGAAGTGTCAAAGTTCACCTGCTTGATCCCCCCCCAAAAAAGGTATTAAAGAAAGTCCAGGTGCCCCTTCAGTCCTATTCTTGCACCTGTGTGCCCATTCTTAGGGACTTGAGACACAATGGATTTAGACAATGTTGGAGGTCTGGAGCGTCTTAGACCTAATTTCTCACCTATCCTATTAAACAAGACCTTCCAATTGGAATCCAGGCCAGTGTTCGGTCAGCTAATCCAGCCCACATTGAAGCAGGGGTAGAGACATAGACGACCTCTGACTAATCAAATTGAGGATGACATTACGATAGATGTAAGCATGTGCATGGACAGGATTGACACACTACGGGTTTTCAGAACTTTTGAAATGTTTACATGAAGTAAAAAAAATGTAAAAATAAAAGGTTTTAGGATTTATATCAAATTTGATTACACTAGAATTGGCAAATATATAGTTAATTCCAAAATGATTAGCGCCTTTTATAAAGATAAGCAAAGAAATAATTTATTCTATGATTAAAAATATACATAAAATTGCTCAGAGAAAGGCATTTTTGTTTAGCAAGTATGTTTCTAAAATAAAATAATATTACATTACTGGCTCCCATAAAATGATTATACTGGTATTGAACATACTAAGGACAAACTGCAGTAGACATCTTCAATTGAATTGAGTGGTTCAAGGAAGGGAGAGATGAAGAGCCAGAAAGAGAGAAGGAAAGTGAGGATAATCCTGTCTAAAGCTCCTGTAACACGCTCAGCAGGGTGAATTTAAAACTCTAACATGGAAAACCATTACAGCCTACAAACCTACTTTTGGATTTAAGATATATGGAGCGCTTGAATTTGAGTGACAGAAACCCACCAATTAAACTACCATGATGTGGCTTGCTTTTGAAATTTCAGACAGAATGAGTCTTTAGTTCAGGTGTGTCAAACTGAAGTTGCCTGAGGCCCATATTTGTTCTTCAACAATGTACAGAAAGGGAAATGGGTTCAATTTTATAGCAGTTGAATTTTACAAAAAAACCTGATCCCTTTACAAAAAAATCTTTAAAAAATTAAACAGTTTTGGAATATTAATAGTATTATATGCAATTCTATATTATAACCATGTTTCCAAAAAAGTTGGGACGATGCATAAAATGCAGATAAAAACAGAATGCAATGATGTGCAAATCATTTATCCCTATATTTAATTGAAAACAGTACAAAGACAACATATCAAATACTGAGAATTACATGCCCATTTAGAATTTCATGCCAGCAACACATTTCAAAAATGTTGAGACAGGGGCTTGTTTACCACTGTGTTGCATCACCTCGTCAGTTCACAAAGGGTTTGGGAACTGAGGAGAACAATTGCTGTAGTTTTGAAAGTGAAATGTATTCCCATTCTTGCTTGATATAGGATTTCAGCTGCTCCTTTGTCGTATTTTTCATTCCATAATGCGCCAAATGTTTTCAATAGGGGACAGGTCCGGACTGGAGGCAGGCCAATTTAGACTCTTTTAATCCGGAGCCATGCTGTTGTGATACGGGTAGAATGTGGTTTGGCATTGTCTTGCTGAAATAAGCAAGGCCTTCCCTAAAAAGACGTTGTCTGGATGGCAGCACATGTTGCCCCAAAACCTGTATATATTGTTCAGCGTTAATAGTGCCTTCACAGATGTCACCCATGCCATGTGCACTAATGCACCCCCATACCATCACGGATGCTGGTTTTTGAACCTGTGCGCTGATAGCAAGCCTGTGCGCTGATAGCAAACCTATCAGCGCACAGGCGCTTGAACCTGTACACTGTGCGCTGATAGCAAGCCGGATGGTCCCCCTCCTCTTAGTCCGGAGGACGCAACGTCCATGATTCCCCAAAATAATTTCAAATTTTGATTTTTCTGAAATTCCATCTGCCGCGAAACATTCCTATATGTATATGGGTAAGTCTAATGTTTGCTAACTAGCTACAGAATTCCTTTTCAGAAAGTTGTCAAAGTCCTTTGCATTGCTAGTTATCTAGCTATAGCTATTGATGTTACTGTTAACGTTAGCTAGCTAGGTAACGACGTTAACTTACCAGTTAGCTAACATTTTCTTGTGTCTAGTTTGTACGTTGGGTAGCTAGCTTTGCCTGATGATTAGCTATACTTTAGTAAATAATACTGTAACATTTCTTGTATGTTGGATTTCTAGCTGAACCATCAATGCAGATAGCTAGGTGTGTTTCAGGGGAGGGGTGATTATGCCGAGCTATTGTTATGTATCCATTGTCTTCACAAAAGTGCGCAAGTCACTTATTTCGGTAATTAGCTACCTGATTGACCAGTCATTCATCCAGGTGCGTGTGTGACTATGACCAGCTATTATGAGTAGACAAAAAAAGTGATGTGGACAACCCAGTCCATCAGTACAGGAAGACTGCTGTTTAGCACAATGGCTGTCCACTTGCACTCAAACTATCTGCACTTACATTGCAGCTACTATTTATTATGAATCCTGCTGCTAAGCTACTTTACCTTTCACTGTACTGTTTATACCTGATGTATCAATTGCATATGAAAAAACTTTAATTTAATTTTATTTGGTTTGATATAGTATGTGTTTATTAGAAACTAACCAGACCAGTTTAGCACAAGGTCAGAGTGTCTCCATTTGAATACTTAAATAGCTGTGTGGGGTTAAGGCCTAAGAGGGTGGGAACTACACTGAATGGGCGTAAACAAAGACCAGCTCTTTGGCAAGTGTAAATCTTTCAAGGCTTTTTTCTCAGAACTAAGTAGAGCAGATTATCAACTTTTAAAGCAGCGTATCTTTCCAATAACTTTATCAGACAGTATTGTAATATATGCTATTACAAAGCTCTGAATCTAGACCTTTATAAAATGTAAAAATAAATAAATAAAAAATAGCAAAACTCAAATTTTGCAATAAGACACTATTCCTGAATTCTGTCACAAATATTGAACTGTGGTAGTTATCTAGCTAGGTAGGGAATGCTGAATTGACTAGCTACTTAGCCCCGCTTAATAATGTTTATGGTTATTTATATGAAACCTAGCTTTAGGCTACTATAGTGTAATCTGACATTACAGTACTTATCCATATTGCCAAAACATTTACAAGAATGCATTGCGCTGCAAGTTCTGCATGAGGAGAGGCAGAAGACGCTGCATAACAGTGTATGTGTGTGTGTGTGTGTGTGTGTGTAATGGGTGGCATAATAATCTCATAGTAATCCTACGAGATTATTAGTGTGTGTATTTGGCTCAGAAAAACAGTAAGAGTAAGAAGAGTGTGAACCTGTCCCAAGCCCCATCTTTCACTTTTACATATAATTCGTAACTGGGAGCAAATGAAAGTACAATTGACCGTAGACTACTGTCATTCCCTCTCCCGATAGTGAGGAACCCCTGTTTCACCCATTCGAAACTAGATCATGCTTTTGATCACTGGGGATAATGCTTTTAATCACCATGCTGGATTTGTACATTACCTAGAAAGGACTTTTGTTTCTTTTGATCAGAGTTGGTTGCAGAATGTGGCCTGGGGTGGTCCTGTAATTTATATATACACTGTTGCCACTTGGATTTGAATGTGATTTACTGCTCTTTCAGCAAAAACTCAAACTGGGAAGATGGCTTGGAAAACATTAATACCTGTTCATTCCATTCCACACACTGTCTCATACAATTCAAGATCCAAACTAAATTACTTAAAGATAAAGCTTCAAAAGATTTTCCCTGATACCTCTCCTATGCATGATACATACATACAGTATTACTGTTCTGCTTGTATGGTGGGGGTGAGGTTGGGGGGGACAAGGCAGTGCTCATTAGGTGGAAAAATAGCAGCGTACCTTCTGCCTGCCTCACTGGACTTTAGCACAGACAGTGCAGGTCCATGAGAGAGAGGCAATTCCACAGTCGCCCAACTGTTTTGACTGTATTGTTCATCTGGTTTCTATATTTGTAGGGATGTTCCAGACACATTCCCTTAGTATTATTGTCATTTTCAATTTTGTCTTGAAATACAGTGGGTTTTGAGTGAAATAATACTGCCTAGAAAATTGTACATAGGGCTGACTGAGACATTTGTGTAACATTTTACGTTATGGTTTTATGTCAATATGTATTAATGGGAATGTAGAAAATGTATGGGGCATTCTATGGGAATGCAGGATGTGTCTTTGACATATTTTCCTCCCCCAAACCTGTTAACTGAATCAAAACTGTAAAAGTAAGTATGAACATGCAAAATGTAAGTATGAACATGCAACATTTTATTTACATCATGTACAGTGGATTTGGAAAGTATTAAGAACCATTCGCATTTTCAACATAGTTATGTTACAGCCTTATACTTATATTGATTAAGTCCTCATCAATCTACACATAATAGTCAATAATGATCAAGCAAAAACTGTTTTTTAGATTTTTTTGCAAATTTATAAAAAAAATAAATTTTTTCTAAACCTGGGAATCCGAAGGGGGAAATGAGAAGAATAGTTATCGTGTGCGTAGTGATGATAGGACAGGCCATGTGCGGATTTGACAGTGCCAAGTAACCTTGTGTAGAGAAAAAAGGGGGTGGGCCAAGGACTGATCCCTGGGGTACACCAGTAGTGAGAGTGCCTGGCGTGGACACAGACCCGCTCCATGCAACCTAGTAGGAGCGGCCTGCCAGGTAGAATGTAAACCAAGAGTGGGCAGAACCTCAGACCCTCAGCTCTGAGAGGGTGGAGAGGAGGATCTGGTGGGTCACAGTGTCAAAGGCAGCGGAAAGATCAATGAGGATAAGAACAGATGAAAGAGAGTTTGATTTGGCAGTGCGGAGAGCCTCTGTGAAACAGAGAAGAGCAGTCTCGGTTGAATGACCTGTCTTGAGACCTGAATTGTTAAGGTCCAGAAGATAGTTCTGGGACAGATAAGAAGAAAGTTGGTTAGAAACAGCATGGTCAAGCATTTTAGAAAGAAACAGAAAAAGGAAGAAAAAACTACCGGTCTGTAGTTTTGAACATCTGAGGGATTAGGAGTTGGTTTCTTGAGGGGCGACGCGAGCTGGCTTGAAGTCAGAGGGAACACAGCCAGTGGATAGAGAGGAGATTATGAGGAAAGTAAGGGAAGGTAAAAGGTCTACAGAGACGGTCTGGAGGAGAGTGGAAGGGATGGGGTCAAGAAGACAGGTGGTCAGACGCCCAGGTGTCACAAAACGTATTAAATTATGTATTAAATTCTATCCGTGGGGTTAATTCTAGGTAGATACCTTTTTATAATGTCTAGACCCAGAACAACCGTGCTTCTGTGTGCATTCTAGGCCGCTTTGTTCGGGGGGGACTGTCCCAGCCTGTTTAGAATCAGAGGGTAGCTGGAGATGTGGAGAGCTCAACACTGCTTCACTGGAAAGATTCAGTTTCCAGTGATGTCCTACTCCTGAAGGGTCGTTTAACCACTTGACCTGGACCATGCTGTGCTTGACCATTGGGTTCAGTAGAACACCGCCAGGTCTGTACGGGTCCATTGGACAGGCGAGCTGCCCTAGTCGTATTGGAGTCCTGTGTGTCAGCACCGTAATATGCACTTAATTTAATATCTTTTTTTTGTAGATTGCAGTGTTGCTTTTCATTCTTTTCCTATATAGTTTGCTTTTGGTTTTTAAGTTCCGTCTGTGTGTATTTTGTTTTAGAAGTTGAGTTTTCGTCTGAAGAGAGGAGAGAGAAAGAGGTCAGGGAATATGGTAGTTCAGTGACAGTGGGGGCAGAAGCCTGAACAGGTTGAGTGAAAGAGGTGCAAATCTTGTCAACCTTTCTTTTGAAATGGTTGGCAAGGTCGTCTACCGAAGAAGGAGGTGGGGGGGGGGTTTAGGAGAGAGGAAAAGGTGGCAAAGAGTTTCCTGGGGTTAGAGGCAGATGCTTGAAATTTAGAGTGATTGAAATTGGCTTTAGCAGCAGAAACAGATAAAGAGAAGGTAGAGAGAAGTGAATGAATGGATGACAGATCCTCTGGAAGTTTTTTCTTCCATTTTTGCTTGGCAGCCCGCAGCCCTGTTCTGTTAGCTCTCAGTGAGTCAATCAGCACTGGAGCAGGAGGGGATTGCCGGGCTGGCCGAGAGGACGAGGGACAGAGATAGTCAAAAGAGGTGGAAAGAGAGGAGAGTAGGGTTGAGGAGGCAGACTCAGGAGAAGGGAAAAGGAGTTGGTAGAAGGGAAAGATGATTAAATGCAAGAGGAGAGAGTAGAGGAAGAGAGGGAACAAAGATTGTGATGACGTGTTACTATCTGGGAAGGAGTTGAGTTAGCAGGGTTAGAGGACAGAGGGAGAGAGAATGAGACCATAGTAGTAGTAGTAGTGATCAGAGACCTGGAGTGGAGTTGCAGCAAAATCAGCTGGGTTACAGCATCTCGTGAGGATAAGATCAAGCGCGTTGCTTGCCTTGTGGGTGGGAGGGGACTGGGAGAGGGTGAGGTCAAAGGAGGAAAGGAGTGGAAAAGGAGATGTTGACAGAAATGAATCAAAGACAGGTGTTGGAAGGTTAAAGTCCCCTATCACTGAGTGGTGAGCCATCATCTGGAAATAAGCTTAACAAAGTGTCAAGCTCATTTAGGAACTCTCCTAATGCCCCTGGTGGATGATAGATGACAAGAATGTTAAGCTCTATTGGGTTAGTGATAGTGACAGCATGGAATTCAAATGAGGATATGGAAAGTGGGGAAGTGGAAAAAGAGATAATCTCCATTTTGGAGAAAGAAGAATACCAGTTCCACCGCCCAGTCGACCGGATGTTCTCTGGGTTTGAGAGTCGGATGAAGAAAGGGTGGCAGGGGTAGCAGTGTTTTCTGGGGTGATCGATGTCTCCGTCAGGGCCAAAAAGTCAAGTGATTGAAGGGCAGCATAGGCTGAGATGAAGTCTGCTTTGTTGACAGCAGATTGGCACTTCCAGAGGCTGCCAGTAACCAGTAGGTTAGAAGGGTTTGAATGACAGGTAAGGGAGCGTCTAAGACGCCAACAAGGGGAGGATGAAGCACTGAGTGTTAAGATGCTTTGAGGTATCTTACAGTGGGGCAAAAAAGTATTTATTTCAGCCACCAATTGTGCAAGTTCTCCCACTTAAAAAGATGAGAATGGCCTGTAATTTTCATCATAGGTACACTTCAACTATGAGAGACAAAATGAGAAAAAAAAAATCCAGAAAATCACATTGTAGGATTTTTAATGAATTTATTGGTAAATTATAGTGGAAAATAATTATTTGGTCAATAACAAAAGTTCATCTCAATACTTTGTTATATACCCTTTGTTGGCAATGACAGAGGTCAAACGTTTTCTGTAAGTCTTCACAAGGTTTTCACACACTGTTGCTGGTATTTTGGCCCATTCCTCCATGTAGATCTCCTCTAGAGCAGTGATGTTTTGGGGCTGTCGCTGGGCAACACGGACTTTCAACTCCCTCCAAAGATTTTCTATGGGGTTGAGATCTGGTGACTGGCTAGGCCACTCCAGGACCTTGAAATGCTTCTTACGAAGCCAATCCTTCTTTGCCCGGGCGGTGTGTTTGGGATCATTGTCATGCTGAAAGACCCAGCCACGTTTCATCTTCAATGCCCTTGCTGATGGAAGGAGGTTTTCACTCAAAATCTCACAATACATGGCCCCATTCATTCTTTCCTTTACACGGATCAGTCGTCCTGGTCCCTTTGCATAAAAACAGCCCCAAAGCATGATGTTTCCACCCCCATGCTTCACAGTAGGTATGGTGTTCTTTGGATGCAACTCAGCATTCTTTCTCCTCCAAACACGACGAGTTGAGTTTTTACCAAAAAGTTCTATTTTGGTTTCAACTGACCATATGACATTCTCCCAATCCTCTTCTGGATCATCCAAATGCTCTCTAGCAAACCTCAGACGGGCCTGGACATAAACTGGCTTAAGCAGGGGGACACGTCTGGCAATGCAGGATTTGAGTCCCTGGTGGCGTAGTGTGTTACTGATGGTAGCCTTTGTTACTTTGGTCCCAGCTCTCTGCAGGTCATTCACTAGGTCCCCCCGTGTGGTTCTGGGATTTTTGCTCACCGATCTTGTGATCATTTTGACCCCACGGGGTGAGATCTTGCGTGGAGCCCCGGATCGAGGGAGATTATAAGTGGTCTTGTATGTCTTCCATTTTCTTAT
>JACXGI010005165.1:0-33344 GCA_016801175.1 Esox masquinongy | reverse complement strand
CGACTGGAGGACAGAGGAGCCTCTTAAAGAAGAAGTTACAGGTCTGTGAGAGCCAGAAATCTTGCTTGTTTGTAGGTGACCAAATATTTATTTTACCGAGGAATTTACCAATAAATTCATTAAAAATCCTACAATGTGATTCTCTGGATTTTTTTTTTCTCATTTTGTCTCTCATAGTTGAAGTGTACCTATGATGAAAATTACAGGCCTCTCTCATCTTTTTAAGTGGGAGAACTTGCACAATTGATGGCTGACTAAATACTTTTTTGCCCCACTGTATATAGCCAGGGAGGCAGTTAAGGCCACACCCCTAGTGATTCCTGGATAAATTAGGTGCAAAACTGAAAATTGGACTGAAAATTAACCAAGTCCACAGCCACAAGTACTGAACAATCAGCTGGTACAACCACAAGGATTAAATAGGCAATGTGAAAACGACTACACTAAATGTGAATAGGTCAAGCAAAACAATACTAGTAACAACTATTAGGATAAAGCAATATATACTTAAATTCTTGAGAATCTGTAGTCCCAAAACACAGATGAAGCACAATTCCTAGACAAATAATGTAAATGTTCAACACTTAATATTTCACACAAAATGTCATAACATTTAGAAAATTCCCTGCATTCCAAAAAAGAAATCACAGCCTCTGCTGAGATTTCAGGGAAATCTGTGAACTTGACCAGATTTTGGCAATGCTACCCAGAAGGCCTTGGTCTGCAAAGGAGTCAGTAATTCCTATTGGAATCCAGGTTATGTTTTGAAAACTTTCATAATGCATAGTTATTGGGTCTACTATAATGAAAGTAAAAGTGAATGTGATTCATTGAAACCTGTTCAGTTGTGCCTGTGTGTGTGTGTGTGTGTGTGTGTGTGTGTGTGTGTGTGTGTGTGTGTGTGTGTGTGTGTGTGTGTTTGTACACATTAATATACTCTTTCTAAGGGTAGGTGTTTAGACCACACATTAAAGTCTGGGGCACTAAATTTGGTACATATTTTACACTCTTTTTGTTTGTAGTGTTGCAACACTCAGTCAAGATGGTAGGAACTATTCACTTACCAAATACTACTCCTTGAAATGATGCAATGTTGTGATTGCAAAATCCACTGAATATATGTACACTATGTACTTCCTTAAATAGCCATTTTCCTTAGTTGTTTTTACTGTCACCTGCACACTGACTTTAGTCCTGCTGTCTAAGCAGCCTTAATTTTCTTGAATTTTGAATTCCATAAAGTTTCAGCATTTTTCTGACATTATTTTAGTGTTTTTATAAGTAAGGAGTCCCTAAAAATGACTCCCCATGAAATAACTCTGTCACACTAATTGACTCACCTACCCCTGAACTAACACTGTCACTATAATTGACTTACCTACCCCTGAACTAACTGTCAGCATAACAGACTCACCTCCCCTGAACTATGTTAGCATAAGACTCACCTCCACTGAACTAACTCTGTCAACATAAGACTCACCTCCATTGAACTAACTCTTTCACTGTAAGTGACTCGACTGTCCCTGAATGAACTCAGATAACTCAGTCACCATAAATGACTGACTCCCCTCCCCCAGAACTAACGCTGTTACTATAACTAACTCTGATAACTGACTGTCTCTCCTCCATCCTAAACTAACTTCTCAACTAATGATCAAATACAACTGTGTAACACATTCAACTGAATCAATTATACTAGATGTTTAAGTACTATTTGTTTTATTTGATGTTACATGAGATAGTTATGAGTTATTAACAACTACATTTAGGATAAAAATACATGGATTAGTAATTCCAGCTTCATCACATCGTATTTGGTTATTTCTAATGAAGTAACGATAGGGAAATCAGGTGGAATATGCAAATAGCAACAGAAAGTTCTAAATAATAATTATGCAACACAATAAACATCATGCATACTGTATCTAAGCCATTCGTCCTGTGAAGCACCATGGAGGATGTAGTTATGGATTGAAGGGAAGGCAAGAGAGGGCATGTCAGTAGTCATGACTACAAAATGTGCTTTCCTCACATGTTTATACAGTGACTGATTTAGGATGAAAATAGCATTATGCATGATGAACCTTCACTCTCCCTATTTGCCTCTACCAATCACTAAAATGTATTTACTCTGCTGACCAGATCAAATAAAACAGAACTGTAAGGTGGCCTATCATTCATACACATCATTCAACTCTCACTGGACTGTTGCATGCCCCTGGTGGTCACATTAACACACAGTGATTCAGACTGGCATTATGTCACGTGGCTTTGCCATTACGTCAACAGAGACTACAGCATGTACATGCACATCAATATTATGAGACAAAACATCGTTTGCATGCAAGAAGATGAGTATATTTATCTTGTTTTTTCCCCATGAATTATTGACTATTGCTTTAGGCAAGAAGAATAAAATTAACATGTCCTAGCAGTGGGTACCATACCAGACACAGATCCATGTACACAATTAATAAAACAAAATGTGTCCAATGTTTCAGATTTTATCTATATCAACTTTAACTTGACTCATTATTTATAGTTTGTTTCTCATCCATAGTGAACGTTCAATGGATACTATTTATACAGTATGTTAGTTAATGTTTGACTACACTGTACACATTATAATGACATTCTATTATGTCTATGTCTGCAAGTGAATTAATTTATGTGACAAACAACGTCTATCTACATGTCTTCCATCTTACCTTAGGACATAAATTAAATGAAACACCCCTCTTATCTAACATGCACTGAGGGAAAAACACACTGGGATAATGAATTATGTACAAGAGGTTCTGAAAGGATCTGTTTTCTATGAGCCAGAGACAAGGGTGAGATTCGGCTGTGCTCTGCTATGATAAGACGGGATTGAAGCCTAGCACAGGGTTTCCCAGAGCGATTGCAAGTGGGAATAGGAGAAATCAAAGCGACATACGTTTTGTTTGATGTTACCTCTGGAGGACATCAAAGCCATTCCCTGTATACTGCTAAGAAAGACCTCAGGACATGTCTTTGATTATGAATCAAGAAAAATATCACAAATATCCAAATGTGGAGCTGAGGATCTCCAACTGGCCGCTTGCCTTTACAGGTCTTTTTGCAGGTGTTAAGTACTTAAAAGCTTTAAAACTATATCAAATGAATGAGTGTTTAGTTATATTGTGAATTGGAAGTTAGGTCTGCTATTATTTAAATCAAGAAACCTTTTAAATTCAGATTGAATCAATAATTGAATTACAATAAAAGGTATGACTATTACATTTGTCAAAGGTGTTGCTTCATGTTGAAGACATATCACACTCATAGGAGAATAGTGAATATTACATGTTCCATCTTTTAATTTACTTCAACAACCACCAACCCAGCGAACACCTGGACATGTGGATGTTGAAGATTACATTGTCACAGCTGTGTTCTCTCCCCATTCAGCACCTCCTCTGGCACTCCTCTTGTCCAGGCCCGCACCTCCCCCTCCCCGGGCTGCAGCTGGCAGATGAAGTGGTTGAGCATATTCTGGGCTGACTGCAGGTTATCCAAGCTGCTGCCAGGATTGTCCTCACTGGAATCCACACCTTTATTCTCACCCATGTTCTCCCTCCTAGTCCTCCAGTTACGGATGATCTCGTCTTCTGAGTCGTCCACAGAACCGTCCTCCGGGCGGCGGTGGTCTACAGTGCCCTCTGTGCCTCTCCGCTCCTCCTCCTCGTGTCGGTGCTGCTGCCCCACGGAGGCGGGGATCTCCTCCAGGCTTGCTGACAGGAGGCGGACAGGAGATCCCAGTTTGCGGCTGGCACTGACCTTGAAGGTGTTCTCCTCTCCTGGGCCAACAGCTGAGCTCCTGAAGCTGGTGGCAAAGGTGACCTCATCTATGGGGGCTGGTAATGTTTCAGAGTGAACGCTGACGTGAAGATGGGGGATGTGCAGGGAGCGGGGAGGGTGTCGCCGGACCATCTCTTCACCCCCTGACTCACTCTCTGTGTCTCCTTCTCCCTGCCCCGCCCAGTGACCAGGCTCCTGTCTCCACGGATGAAACGCTGTGCGACCATGACGACCTACCCCTGACCTTAGAACACATTGTGGAGACTCATCCCCCATCTCCGACCAGTCAGATTCCTCTTCTTCTGGCAATGTTCCCAGCGATTGGTCCTCCCCTGTGGTGGTGACCTTTCCATAATGATGACTATCCATGAACTGAACTGGAGGGGGAGCAACGGGGAGAAGGAATGGACTGACAGAATCATCTGGGTGGAAATGTTTGTTCAGGGCTTCCTGCAGCAATGACGTTACCTAATGGATGATGAAGGAATCAATCAAGTCATCAATGGTGGTTGAAAATAAAAAAAACAGCAAAGTGCAGTTATTTTAATGAACAATGAAGACATAAAAAGCTGAGTCAAGACTAAAAGACAACTCCTCGCTTTTTAACAATGGGCTTTTTAAACAATGGGTTATGTAAAAACAGCATTTTCAAAACACAAGTAGCTCAAAAAACAAACACAATGGTTTGTTTATTTACTCTGACCTAAAATGGTATTGACGAGTAAACAAATGATTAAACTTAACAGAGTTATGTGTGTTGAAGGGCAGGAGACACTTGATACAGGGGAACATGGTAACAGTTGATTTACACTGAGGGCCATGCCATGGTCTGGTTTTGCGCACGTTTTAGGTTGTCTTTTTGTCTCGGCTAGAACCTGTTCATCAGGAGGAGTCTCACGTTAATAGTCTCCATGCTGTGAATGGTGGTCTTGGCTGAGGACAGCTGATCTGTCAGGGCTGTGATGCGCTGGTTCAGTTGCTCACGTTCTCCATCCATACTCTGAGCCTGGC
Source organism: Esox masquinongy (assembly GCA_016801175.1). NCBI lineage: Eukaryota > Metazoa > Chordata > Actinopteri > Esociformes > Esocidae > Esox > Esox masquinongy. The sequence goes on along the minus strand of JACXGI010005165.1, from coordinate 28,511 downwards.
GGAACACACATTTTACACTGAAAAATTATGAACCGATGTTCCAGGTATGTGAAAATACGTTGATGTTTAACTGTATGTCAAATGAGCCGTTTATCTGCTGCTGCCTCACCACTGAATGAAGCTTCCTCTCCAGGAGGTTATTGGTCTGTTGAGTGTAGGAATAATTATCTGTCAGTCTGAAATAGGAGAGAAAGAGATACATAAGAATGGTGATAATTAAGCTAGTACCACTATGTAATGCATATTAACTTAAGGTATTTTGATACATATGGTGATAATTAAACTAATACCACTATGCAATGCATATTACCTGAAGACATATGTTGATAGTTAAGTACTGTTAGAGTTGAAGTACCACTAGCTATGTCAGGGATACATAATAAAATCTATTTGCTCATACATAACCATGGTGGGAGTTAAAGTAATACCATTACAGCGAGTATACATTTTGTTAAACCTTTCATTGTTCCTATAAAATACAAATACCCTTCATTGGTACTACCAGACAGATTTACCTGTCTGAACCCCTTATTGGTTCTGATATACCCAGTACCCATCCCTACATAAAACTCCTGACCTTTTGAATTTGTCAAGAAGGCTTCTTAGCTCCACACGTGTGTTCTGTAGTTCTGACTCGAGGAGCTGGTGACTATTCTTAAACTCAGCCCCCATGCACTCCATCCGCACAGCAGTCTGGAGCAAACTGTGGTGCAGATCCTCATTCTGCTCTTGGAGCATCCTGAAGGGAGCAGCAGAGTTGAAGTGGTGGAGATGGTTAATGAAGTGGAGTTAATACTTTTGTATCTTTATGAAAAATGTAATCACTGTTACAAAAACTATAGAACGGAGGAAAGAAAACAAGATATAATTCAACGTAAAATCAAACTCACATTATTCTATCAACCTCGGATACTTCCTGTATGGGCAGGACAAAACAGATATTGATTTACAGTGGAACTAGAACATGCATTTCAGAACAAACAAAATTGATTCTGCAGCTTCCCGTCACTATAATAGACATTGATAACCAATAGTGAGACATTTGGGGATCATTTGATGTGCATGTGAGTCTGCATGTGACCCGTTTCATCATCCATGATTACGTAGGTAGATGTCTGAACGTCTAATGCCACAATCAATGGAAAGCAAATGAATGGAACATTCTTACATAATTTCCGGATTAAGAATTGAAAGCATGTTCAGCGGTACAAATGAATGAAAAAATGGACATTCTCCTGATTATGAGTGACATAACTACCAATGGTGATAAACCCAACCCTTGAAGTGATGTCATACTTGATGTAGAGAGGTAGTTGAATGGCTGCAGACTGTCTGCTGCTCTTCCTGACTGGTGGGGCTGGTAGAAGAGCCGGACTTGCTGGAATGTGTCAGTGACTCGAGCTCTGTGGTTGATTCTCTGAAAGGGGAGTTCTCCTTAGAATGGCTTGAAGGGCTGTGGTGATAGTCACTGAGTTGGTTGTCGTGGTGATGTGTATCTGCGCCTGAAGGATTCTGAGAATCCAAATGGGAGTGGTGATGGTGATGGGCTTTGTGGTGGTGATCGGGGTGATGTGATTCTGGGTGGGTAGGACTGTGATTGGGTTCCGAATGGGAGTGTGGGTGGAAAGATTCTGATTGATGACCATGGTGATGGAGAGACTCTGATTGGGAGCCGTGGTGGTGTTGAGATTCTGATTTGGAGCCATGGTGGTGTTGAGATTCTGATTGGTGGCCGTGGTGATGGAGAGATTCTGATTGGTGGCCGTGGTGATGGAGAGATTCTGATTGGGGACCGTGGTGATGGAGAGACTCTGATTGGGAGCGGTAGTGGTGAAGAGATTCTGACTGGGGGCCATTGTGGTGTAGAGATTCTGATTGGTGGCCCGGGTGATGGAGAGATTCTGATTGGGGGCTGTGGTGATGTAGAGATTCTGATTGGGAGCCAAGCTGATGGAGAGATTCAGATTGGGAGCTATGGTGATGTAGAGATTCGGATTGGGAGTCGTGGTGATGAGATTTTGGATGGGAGTTGTGGTGATGGCGAGATTCTGATGGGGAGCCATGGTGATGACGAGATTCTGATTGTTGGCCGTGGTGATGTAGAGATTCTGATTGGGGGCTGTGGTGATGGAGCAGGTCTGATTGGGAGCCATGGTGATGTAGAGATTCTGATTGGGGGCTGTGGTGATGGAGCAGCTCTGATTGGGAGCCATGGTGATGTAGAGATTCTGATTGGGAACCATGGTGATGAAGAGATTTTGGATAGGAGCTGTGGGGATGGGGAGATTCAGATTGGGAGCCGTGGTGATGTAGAGATTCTGATTGGGAGCCATGGTGATGAAGAGATTTTGGGTGGGAGCCATGGTGATGAAGAGATTTTGGATAGGAACCGTGATGATGAAGAAATCCTGATTGGGAGCCATGGTGATGAAGAGATTCTGACTGGGAGCCGTGGTGATGTAAAGATTCTGGCTGGGAGCCATGGTGATGGAGAGATTTTGGATGGGAGCTGTGGTGATGGAGAGATTCTATTTGGGAGCCATGGTGGTGAAGAGATTTAGGATGAGAGCCATGTTGATGTATAGATTCTGATTGGGAGCCATGGTGATGAAGAGATTTTGGATGGGAGCTGTGGTGATGGAGAGATTCTGATTGGGAGCCATGGTGGTGAAGAGATTTTGGATAGGAGCTGTGGTGATGGAGAGATTCTGATTTGACAGAATGGTCGTGGGATTCATGACAATGTGGATGAGTTGGGTTGAGGTTTCCATGGTGATAGGTTGGGCTGTGGAGGTGTCCATGGGGATGAGGATGCTTTGGGCGGTGGTGATCTCGATGGGGATTTGGGTGGCTTAGGCTGTGGTGGTCACTATTGGAATGATTCAGGCTGTGGTCTTCATGGTGATGGGGATGTTTTGGGCTATGGTGGTGTTCATGGGGATGAGTTGGGGTTCGATGGTCTCCATGGTGATGAGAATGAGTTGGACTGTGGTGGTCTTCATGGTGATGAGGTGGGTAATGGTGTTCTCCATGGTGATGCAGACGGTTTGGGCTCTGATGGTCTCCATGGTGACGAGTTGGATTATGGTGTTCTCCATGGTGATGGTGATGAGTTGGGTCACGGTGATCTCTATGGTGACGCTTTGGGCTGTGGGGATCTCCATGGCGATGGGAATAATTTGGACTGTTTTGGTCTCCATGGTGATTGGAATGGCTTGAACTGTGGTGGTCTCTGTGGTGAGGATGTGGACTGTAAAGACCTCCATGATGGTGGGGAGATGGGAGAGAATGGGTGTGATGCAGGTGATGATGGTGTACGGGTGTTAACGAACGGGATTGATGTCTTGAGGATGAGGGGCTATTTTCTGGGCTAGTGCTGTCATTGGAGTGGCTGCTGGAACTCCGGTCTCTTGCAGGCTGATGGTGTCGATGGTGTTGATGTTTGACGACGTGTGAGCGAGAGGGCTTGGAACGAGACCTGCTGATGTGGGATTGGACACTGGAGGCGATAGAGCTTCCACTTTCAGGCCGACTACTCTTCTGTCTTTGCTCCTTCTCTCTGTGCTCTACCTTGGGGGATCCCAGTGAGGCTTTTCCAGGGCTGGTAGGCCTCTGAGCGGACGTGACCCCAAGATACGTTAGTCTGTACGGGCTGAGCACCTGCCTGGTGATCTCATTCAGAAATGCAGAGAACTTCAGTTTCTCCTTCACTAAGTTCTTCTTGGCTACCTCCTTCCTTTTCTCCAACTTGTCCTTGTCTACAATAGCATCTGCATACTCATCCTTGTCCTTACAGTGAGACAGTGCCTCCATTGATTTGGCCTTGCGTACATTGCCAACCATTCCTACTCTTTTGAGGCTCCCCTGCTTCTTCAGGACCTTGACTGAGGTGGACTGACACGAAGACGCTGCTTTCTTTTTCTTTTTCCCTTTCAGACTCTCTTCTTGGCTGGGGGACCTATAAAGGCAGTCTTCGTCATCTATCAAAGGACAAGTGTCACCTTCATCGTCCTCGTCATAGGCCTTCCTCCCCCTGGAGATTTCAGTGCAGGACTGTGAGTACTTGAGCTTCGACAGTGGGTGTTTGTGCTCCGTCACAGATTCATTAATACTGGATTGGGAGGACCAGGTGGAGGAAGAGCCAGAGGTTGACCAGGAGGACGAGGATGACGTTGAGGAGGAGGAGGAGTAAGACGAGGAAAAGGATGATGAGGATCCCGAGGAAGAGTTAGAAGAAGTGGCTGCGACAGGCAGGCGGGAGGTCACACCTGTATCATGGTGACACGGTGGATGATGGTGATGACGATGGTCAAGAGGAGCGGAATGAGACTCATTATGGTGGTGACGGTGGTTGTTGCGGCCATGGTGATGTTGGTGGGCAAGGCTGCCCTCTAATGTTGAATGGGGGCAACTACAAGGAGAACAGGATAACAACAGTTTTCAGTATTTCATTGCCACTGATGAACAAGGATGTGACACAGCAACATATATAACAAATAGATGTGTAAGAAGTTATCAAAATTCATAATTTTTCTCTGTCCTATTCAAAATGAATTCCATTCTGTATGAATAGCACGGCCCAATTTGAAATTGTGGGCAAAAAAAGAACACAACCCTCTATAAGCATTACGCCCTAAAATATCTGAAAGGAGGAAATGGTGATGTGTTGCGATAGCTTATTGTAGTCAAAGACACTAGACACTCATTTCATACTTACAAAACATTCCTGGTTTTGAAGTACTCTAGCACTGTGATCATGTTTCTGACTGACATGTTATTTTCTTTATGTATATTAAAATGGAAATATTTAGAAAGTCCTATGCGCCTTTCCAAACTCTGTTAAAATCAAATTGTATAAGAAGATCATCTTCTGCTGGATTGTTTTTTTAATTTATTTTGGGAATTATTATTTAAAAAACCATAGACTCTGAACTGAATGAACTCAAATATTACCAAAACGGAAACAAAAGAAGGTATATATAAATGATTCAATTTCAAGTCGAGCGCTTTCCAAAAGCAACCATAATCTAACCTAATTTGAATTTAAATAAGGATTCTGGTACTTTGAAAAGGTTAATGAAATATTGTTTTGTGTGCAATGGTGTGTTGAATTGTTATAAGACACCTACTTAAAGTGGAGTTTTATTTTGATGAATAATGAAACATCTCATTTGGGATGACAAAGTGTTGCTGTTGGCTTTATTCTATACACATTTTGAATGGACAAACAACTAAGCACATTCTTGTTGTATTTTTTGGTGCTAAACTGTGTAAGGCTGATTGTTATAACATGGAGAACATTGTAATATCTGCATAATTGCTCACCAGTACTTAAAGGTCACTTATAAAGGAGTTTCATTTTCGAAGTCGAAGTGTGTACTCAGGCTTCAGATGATTTTGCCAGATGCTGAACAAACCAAACACTTCACTGGATTTAATTTTGTCCCTTAAGCAAGTGACTTTAAGGTATGGTTCATCAGATGCAGACATTTCTTAAGGTTTTTCACTACCTTTTCTGTTTTCAACTTGCCCAGTTTCAAAATACTTAATCACATTTGGTCTAGCCATGATCCAAGATATGAATAACATTTTGAACAGTATAAGAAAAATTTATTACTTTCTATTGTATGAATGTTTATTTGTATTCATTGTTATATTATATACTCATTTTTAGAGCAAAGAAACACTTACTGTCAAGATAAATAACTTAAGATGACTTTCCAAGGTGTACTCAAACTTTTCACTGGCACTGTATGTACATGGTCTTAAACCCATGTAATGGGTTTAACCAAAACAATTGCATCCATATAGAATGTCATTATTTTTACCCGAATAAACAAATGTGATCAACCGTACCCATGATCCTCCTGATTCCCCGTCCACGCAGTCTCTTGCTGGTTGTGAGAATGGGAATGGTGGTGGTGGTTATGATGTTTGTGGTGATGGATTCTTTGTTCAGCCATCTTGCCATGCTCATGGGCCCTGTCTTGACAGTCATGGATATCAGGCTTGCTGTGCCTGTGGTCTCTGGTCCCCTGTACTGGGGTGAAGTACTTCTCCATCACTTGCTGCTAACTGTGACCCAATCCTTCACTGCAGAGCTTGTGGTATTCTTGGGTGCAGGAACAATCTGTTTGCTTTCCAATTTTTCTGCAACAAATTAGCCAACTGGGAACAATTAATTTCCCAGTGTTATTGGTGTATTACCTTGAAGCTTTGTCATGCTTCACAAATACAGTATGTTCAGGACCAGAGGTAAACTGTAATAACCTTAGCAAATATAGCACAATTGTTATGCTTAACATAAAACTGCCCATTGTCACATCATTTTGCATTAAATACATTAATTTATTTTGCATCTAAATGCAACTGTTACAAAACTACTAAGAGGTCAACACAAAAAATCACTGAAATTACATAAATCTCAAATCAATTAAATGACAAACTCACCTAAAACATGGATTGTTGATGTGCCAGTCGTTCAAGTAATCCTACTAGTAGAAGTCAAACTTACGATCACTGAAACTACATTTCCCTAATCTAATGAATGAATACTGTCCTAAGCAGTGAGCATCAGCACATACCCTCTCGGAGGAGCCACAACACTGACAGTCCGGGGTGCTCATTGATGTTTTGTACCAGGATTTTGCTAGCACCATACATCTGATCCAACCATTTTCCAATTGCCCCAGAGTGTGCATGAAACACACCACACACATCAATAAAACATTTGCACTCAATCATTAGCCCCAGGCCATTTTAAAACTCATGTGAAAACTACTACAGACAAAACGTGGTATTTTTTTATGTCATCATACACTAAAGTAAACCACAGGTCAGCGTTATCTTTTCAATGACATTGTAAGGCAAGGTCATATTTAAAAATACATGTCATTTCTTTAACAAGCTAAGGATGTACGGTTCATTCAAAAACAAATTTAATATATTCAAGAACTCATTTAAAAGCATTAACATAAGTTGAAACTGTAATACTCGTAAATATTTTGTGGAACTTCACTTATGTTGAAATGATAAGCATATAAGAAGTACCATCAAACACAAAAACAAGTAAAAAGGAATATAATGCTTCCATAAAATCTTAGGCAAACAGTACATATATACAACAAAAATCAAATGAATATTTTGAGTGAAGGTGTATGAAAGATTTGTAGAAAACTACAATCTGCTTCATTGTATTTGAATAGGAGGGCTCTATACCTACGCCAGGAGGGTAGGAGCCCATATGGGTGATTTAGTGTGTTATGAGGATAGAGACAGTGTGGAATGACAGAGGATCCCCCACTGTCTTTATTGCTGCAAAAGCTGCGGACAGGACTTGAACCAATCCCAAGGGCCTTTCTCAATCATTTTGTTTTCTTGTCGCTGAGGGGTCACAGGCTTTCTCCACTGACATTCCCACTGATTCCTATGACCCTGTTCAATGGGTTCTGACTGATGTTCCCTATGGCACCTAACCAACCCACAATGTGTGCCAGAGTGGTCCAGGGGTCGAGACGGCGGCCCCCGATGCACATATACTGCTGCAGCATGGATTTGAATAAAGCACAAATGGCAGAAAATACATATTAGAAAACAACCAGAATTTAAATCTGCAACTCTGCTTTTCTCTGGGCGCCGAACATTAAATAATACACCTTTGCAGCCACAGGAGTTGTTTCTCAGGTTGGCTATAAACTACATACAGTACTGTACCTTTAAAGCTTAAGATAGTCTATAAAACATTGGTAAAATATTTAGGATGCATTAAATTTTCTCAATTTCTATAGAAAGAACAGGCGTTATGTATTTTGTTTTATGGTTTTAGATGTTTCTTTCTAAGCTTGTTGTCAACAGCGCTTGACTTGGGATAAAATAATTGCAGGAACTGACAAATTGCAAATTAGACTACATTCATGAAAATGTATGTTTATATGGCTTGCCTAAAAACGCTGTTCCGGTCCAAGTCAAGCACTGATTGTCAATTATGTTTCCTCTGTATTTGTAGTTCACACTCAATGATCTATTCATCTCCAGCACTGGGATGGTTAGTCAGATTATTCTGAAATCAATGACTTAAAGGTCTCAGGTTTTGGTTGTATTGAGGTCCCACTAGATGGTGAAAACCTGTCAAAGTCAACCCAGAGGAATCCCTCAGAGTTGCTTGCTGTGTCCATAATCACTGTCTCATTCGAGTACTTAATGAACATCACCTGTGGGTCTGAGTTCCTACAGTCATCAGTGTACAGAGTAAATAAGTCTGGATTACAGAGCCTTGTGGTGATCCCATACAGATGGTTCAAGAGCTGTACTGAACATTGAATATGACCAGCTGTTGCCTGCCAGGGAGGACACAGAACCAGATATAGATAGATATTCATCTTAAACTGTTGACCCATTAAGTGAGGCTGGATTATATCAAATCTGCTAGAGAAATCCCAAAATACCATCCAGATATAGTATCTCTAGGAGAGGGTTTATGCACAGTAAGGTTACATCTTTTTGTAAATATGTTGTGGATGCATTAAATCAAAGTACATTTTTTATCTATGAATACAAATGTACAGGGTGTATGTCAGTGTTTGGGTAGATTGACAGGTGGTTAATGCCCAGCTTTCCAGTGACCCATCTGCCCTAATTGTGTCACCTGATGGTCCCCTTGACAACTCAAAGGATGCAATCACTGAGAATTATATTTAGTTCAATCCAATGGCACGACATAAGCAACCACATAAGAAACCCAATGACTCGCAATGATTACATCATTTTCAAATAATGTGACCAGATCCTTTGTTAAAGGTACACAATGCGCTTCTGGGATGTTAAAGAACACTATTATACACAATAATTAGTCTGCAGTCAGTCACTTCTGAGGTAATAGCCATACCATATTAGTCTGTAGCTGTCCATCGCCTGCAGCCCCTTTCCCTAAATCGATTGCCAATTGTGGGATACAGCACAGGCCTCTACTCACAATCAATGACAGCACTGTACTGATGTGACCCTACAGCAAAGAGGGGAAGGTTAAAGCAGTGTGGCTCACGTGGAACCCAATGGGTTACATAACGCACATATCAAGGGTCCTTAAATCCGGTTGACAATAGTTTATCAGACGTTGGCCCTATAAAATGTGACTGTATGAATACATTTAAAATGAAGTATGTTTGATTATGGCATCATGTAGAGCAGTGGAAATGCAGAGTAAAAATGTATAAGAAAACACCAAAAACACTAAATTGTCATTTATTTATTTGAAATATCAGCAAATATAGCTAAAACAATTTACTGCATGGAACAATTTCCAAAAAAAAAAAAAAAAAAAAAAGTCATATCTTACAAAAACAAAATACAGGAACAAACCTACTCCACCATACAGTACAGTGGAATTTGTTAAACAATAATACTAACCTGTAACTATAATCTATGAGGAATAAAGACACTACGAAAAAGAAAACAATTACAGAAGCCACAATAAAAGGGTAAGAGCACCCTCTAGAGAACAAACTTGATAGGTGGAGTCATGACATTGAGACTTCAATCAAATCAAATTCAAAAGCACAAGTTCTGAAACAATAGGAAAACTATCTGCCAAGATAAATAGTATTAGTTTGGACTTCTGTCCTTAATTCTAATACTTAAAGAATAAACCAAGTAAAACACAAAACAAGCTGTAGTCAACACCACAGAAAGTAGTCTTATAGGTCAAAACACACAGGTTATCCAACTTCCAATCATTTAGAGGACATTGATGTAAAAACTCTTTTTCAGTCTCATATCAAAACTGTTTATAATTACAGGAAATATTTTAAAACTACAATTGTTCTCTCCGCTCCACAACAAATTGCGTATGCTTGTAGGGAACCGAATGGAAAGCTAATTCATTCTCTCCCCAGGACAAAATGTTGACCCTGAAGCAGGAGAGATTGTAAAATGTTCTGTTAGAAAAAGCGACATTGCCCACATCCTTCTCCCTAACACTGTACTGCCAATAAAAGAAAATTAAGGGAAACACTGAAATTAATCCAAGATTTGATATTGTAAATACCAATCACTTAAACTGTTCTTAGTCTTTGAATTGTAGTAATTGATTAAAAAAATTATAATCCACCAGTCTTGTATACAGAGCACATCTCAAGCCTCTGGATAACCAATCAGGTTATTCCACCACCAATTCAAATACTTCCGCTTCTGCAAACTCTGCATTCATCTTTGCTGCAAGGTCATCCAGCTCAGCCAGCTGGTTAGAGGGGACATAAAAAAAATGACATCAACACAAAAGGAACAGGTCATTGCTTCCATTTCCTCATCTTGGAACAAGCACAATACAATAAACAAACAATTAGGGTTGCCACTATGCGTCAAGTGGCGAATTACACTGTACTCTACTAAGGTTTAGTTGTCCATCAATGTGGTCAAAAATGCACAGCCCCAGTTCTCACTTACTTTTATTTGAGGAACCTTCTTCCTTCTCTTCTTCTCCTTTACTACGGCGACTCCAGGGATGTTGATTTCTGTTTGGTGGTCGGGAGCAGCAGCAGCGCTGTCGTCCCCTTCCAGGAGGGAGAAAGAGCTGACTCCACAGAGAGACGCCATGGGGTCAGGGACCACCCTGGGCTGATCCGCCCTGCGTACAACCTGTGGTGTCTGAAGCATCTCAAACCCAAACAGGGTCTCCCGACGTCGAGGGGATGGGGAGGACAACGCCCAGGCTTGGGGACTCTGAAGCGGACGGTCCTCCAGGCTCAGGCGGCTGTAGGAACGCCGCACCTTCTGTGACCACGCAGAGTCATCTGGGTCGGCTGCAGCCCGCGGAACAGAGGGCGGGGGGGCCAAGATCGGGGAGAGCATGGTGGCTTTGGTGGGAGGAACTTTGACAGGTCCCGGGGTAGAAATTTTGGGTTTCTTCCAGCTGCCTTCGGGCGGCCTCTGCTCATTTTCTTTCTCGTCTTCTGAGTGCCCCTGAAACAAAGCGTTTAGTGTACATATGACTGGGCTGGTATAAAACAGCAGCAGGTTGACAGGACCAAACCTATTCTTCTGGAAATCAATCTGATGCGTCCTTTCAACTCACATTGACTTGTGTTTTCCTGGGTGCAATTTTTCTCACAGTGATACGGCGTTTAACAGCATCCGCAGGAACCTTTAGATGACACTGAAACATCATATAGAATAAGACAAAGTACAAGACTTACGTGTTTGCAGGGTGAGGTTTTTACTTAATTAGGTCAGTGTCAATAGGTGAAGTGAAATGTTACTGGTTCAGAAAGACAGTTGTTCAGTTCCAGCTGCTGACAAAGGCACTACTCACCGAGTTGGGGACATTTTGATTTGGAGAGGTCAAACGTGCTGATCTCCTTTGAGGCTGGCTGGAACCTGGTATAACAAGACAAAGAATTATCAAACTTTACAATGTGGGATCGTTATAGCTGGTTACATGACTTGACGGGTGAAAATACTTGAATTTTTCTGTTAATATTATTCTCTCAAAGCTTGGTCTAATGTCTAGATGAGTCTTAAAAGCATCTACTGTGAAAATTCTGCAGAATGCCATTCATGAAATCCCCATCTTCCTTATGGAGATGAGATAGTGTTAACAGACACGTCGACGTTACCGATTACACAGGGAACAGACAAAGCAGCGGTCGTAAGAGTACCATAGGACAACATAGTTTCGGCTGCAACTAAAGTAACTAGATATTATCTCCTCTTTAGTTGGGAAACGTTACATAGCCACAGGTTTATTGAAAACGTCCAACCCCCGGGGTGGTAAGCAGAGTCCATAAAGATTATACACATTTGATGACGATAAAACGAGTTTTTGCCTAGTAGCTCTTATTATTTTCGATGTTATTAACTTTTCTGTAAACCTGTAACAGTCTGCAACTAAAAAGATTACTGTAGCCAGGCTACAGCTACAGTGTAGCTAGTAGTAATAGCTGGCAACATTGTAGCGGTCGAAGCTAGGTATAAACTGACTTTCTGTGAACGCCAAAGTTAACGAGAACGTTTTACAGGTATACATTTTTTAAAAATGCATAGCAACTAACCTGCCAAAACTGATTGGGGTGTCTTGCTGCTCATCCTTGTCAATTGTCCAGCTTTACCAATTACATTACTGTACCGTCAATTTGGTGGCAGGCTACAACAGCAAGAAAGAGTAGCCTACATATATTATTAGCTAGCTGGATAGCTAACTACCTTGGTACGTTAGCGCCAGGCCACAAAGCTATAATATGAACACAATAACTATTTAGCCAGTAACGAAAGATAGCGAAAGATAACTAGAGTATTAAAAACTAATGCAAAATCACATATTTCATTTTGATGGAACTGTTTATAGCTAGAAGTCCTCACTCGTTTCGAATTTGCCCGCCTGGTAATGCCGGAAGTGACATACCAATTAGTGATGGTGATGGGTCGTTCGCGAACGATTCATTATTTTTGAACGAATCTTTTTGGAGAATCGTGATTCATCTCAGTAGGTGACTCGTTCTTTTTCTGGTTCTTTCGGATCTTCGAATCTAGTTCACCGAAAGTAACGATGAACGAAATGAACAATGAAATGAACATTTGTATATTCCGATGATAAAACATGGAGAAGGCCGAAAATTAGCTACTTTGGAAGCATGCGTTTCAGATATTAAGAAGTGGATGACAGAGAACTTCTTGCTTTTAAACTCAGGAAAAACAGAAATGCTCGTTTCAGGACCCAAGAAACAAAGAGTTTTTGTTGGCAGATCGCACAGTGAACCTCGACAGTTGTGTGGTTTTACCCAAAAAAACGGAGAAACCTCGGCATTACCCTCGACCCTAACCTCTCCTTTGATGAACATATAAAATATATTTCAAGAGCTGATTTTTTCAATCTTCGGGAACATTGCAAAAATCAGAAACTTTTTATCAAGAACTAATGCAGAAAGATGAATCCTTGCTTTTGTTACTTCTAGATTAGATTACTGCAATGCTCTTCTCTCCAGTTACCCTGATAAATCAATAATTAAACTTCAATTAGTGCTGAACACGGCTGCTAGATTTTAAGGTTTTATTGTTAACCTATAAAGCAATGCATAGACATGCTCCTACTTACCTCGCTGAAATGATCCAGCCATACATACCTACACGTAATCTAAGATCACAAGTTGCAGGCCTTTTAATCGTACCTAGAATTTCTAAACATACAGCGGGAGGCAGCGCCTTCTCTCATAGAGCTCCACTACCGTAGACTCATTGCAAATTTTCAAGTGTCTACTAAAGACTCACCTCTTCAGAATGGTCTATGATTAAGTGCAGTACTGCTGTCTTAATCATAGACCTTGCTGTCTTGCCAGGTGGGCTCTCATCGCCACTGGGATGCCCTCTCTCCAATGCCATTCGGGGGCGGAGTCACTGGCTTGTTGGTGTCTCTCCGTTGCGCCCATTGTGCAATTGGGGTGAACTCTGCTGGCAATACTTGGCCCTCATTTCAGGGTGGTTGCGGTTGGCTACTGTCCCTTTGGTTGATGCTTGGCAATGTGGCTGCATTCACTTCCTACCTGTTGGGCCCTGTCCAGGGCCTCCCCTGGATATGGCCACAGTGTCACTGGACCCCCCTGCCTCAGCCCCAAGGTTTTACGCTGCTATATTAATGTGCCGGGGGTGTCGGGTCAGTTCTCCTTCTACACTGTAAATCCTTGTAAATCTAAGGAATACACTCTCTATATTTTCCTTGTCCCCTGCTCCGTTTAAACTTAGGAGGACATGAGGTCTTGGCCCACACCTCCCGAGTATTAGGCTCGAAAGACTCATTGCTGCCCCTGTCCAAAGTCCTCTTGGTTGTGTTGCGGCTCAAGACGATAGCTGACGATTCTAGCTGCCACTCTGCTGACCACCCCCTGGGTTGTCCCTCTCCTTGTCCATCTGGTCATGCTTCTGACCTGGATTAGGTTTTATAGACTCTGGACACAGCCCACATGCATTTAATAAGTATTACAACTTGAACTCTTAAAATGTTCACCCGGCATAGCCAAAAGTGGACTGGTCACCCCTCCAAGCCTGGGTACTCTCTAGGGTTCTTCCTAAATTTCAGCCCCTCTTAGGGTGTTTTTCCTAGCCACTGTGCTTCAACACTGTTGTTGCTTGCTCTTTGGGGTTTCAGGCTGGGTGTTTTGTAAAAGCATTTTGTGACAACTGCTGATGTAAAAAGGGCTTAATAAATAAATTTGATTGATTAATTGATCCATGGATCTTCGAATCTTGTTCACTGGAAGGAACGATGAATGAAATGAACGATGGATTTTTCGGCACTTTGGATCACCTAAAGAAAGCACAGCAGAGCATGTACTTCCTGGAACAGCTGAAAAATGTCAACCTGCCAACAACTGTGATGGTGTATTTCTACACTGCCATCATAGAGTCCATCCTGATCTCCTCAATCACGTCTGGTACACTGCAGCCACTACCAACGACTAGGACAGGCTGCAACGCATCATCCGCTCTGCGGAGAGGGTGATTGGCTGCAATCTGTCGTCTCTACACGGCATACACACCTCCAGGACACGGAGGCGAGCGGCAAAGATTGGAGCTGATCCCACCCACCCTGGAAATGGACCATTCAGAGATTTCCCCTCTAACAGAAGGTTGAGGTCTTTCAGGTCCAAAACCTCCTGCCACAAGAACAGTTTCTTTCCTACAGCAGTAGGCCTCATGAACATGCCCCTGGAACCAAATTGACTATAGCCCTCTCCCCACATACACACACAACACTCAACTGGACAAATCTATTACCCCTCCCCACATACACACACAACACTCAACTGGACAAATCTATTATGCCTCCCCACATTCACACACATCCCTCAACAGACAAGTCTATTACCCTCTCCCACATTCACACACAACCCTGAACTGGACAAACCTATTACCCCTCCCCACATACATACACAACCCTCAACTGGACAAAATCCTGCACCTTACATATACTTTTTTGTTATTTTTAGTAATTTATTAATACACAGTCTACTATTTCTATGCTCAGTCCACTGTTTTTATTTGTTTTTACTTCCCTTATTCCTTTTGTATTATGTTGATTGCTGCACCAATGGCCAGAACAAATTCCTTGTTTGTTGTGAAACTTACTTGGCAATAAAACTCTTTCTGATTCTGATTCTGAAGGAACGACAATGATTAAGGAGATGGTAGCATAAGTCTTTTTATCTTTTGGATCTCCGAGTCTCTCATTTATTACCAGCCTTAGTATACAGAATGAATACATTATGTATTTAAATGTACTAATAGTAGTATTAGTACATTTAAAAAGTTGTAATGATAAGATAAATATAACTAACTTTTATTATGATTTTTTAATGATTTCTTTCCATCTAAATTTAACCTTTTTGCCTCTTGATTTTGCCTCTGGACAGTGAGTAGCGCTTGTGCGTTTCTTGTACAACAATTAATGCCCCCGGCCTGCGGTCGGAAGCTTTTTAAATCTTCTAATAATACACATATAATGAACATGGTTTTGTTGATGCCTTTACCGCATGATGTGGTGTAGCATTTACTCTTAGTTAGCATTAATAGTGGGACTACAGTTCCTTCCTATTCCCATCTTTTTAACAAGTGCAGTCCGACTTGGGTGATTTGAGGGTGTGCTAGACTTCCGCGGGGAACGGGTGTGCCTGACTCAAATTAACGAAATGCGTCGAAAGATTCGCTCTTTTTACTGAACGATTCGAAAAGATCTGAATCAGTAAAGTGATTCAAACTTCCCCTCACTACCAATGCACCCTTCCCACCTTTTTGTTCTTATCTTAAATGCTGTTATAATATAGAAAAAGAACTATGCACTCAAATTATACAAGCATGAAAAAAAAAGAAAAACAAACAAAATGCATATTAAATGTTTTGATTACAGTGGTAAAATATTTATATTAAATTGGAAATGTTTTTCCATTTTTATGTTTTTTACAGGTCATAATCATAGCCAATTCCATGTAGTTTTGTCGATAATAGAAGTACGTAAAGTCATGATTATCTCTGTCCTAACCTTACATCTTCGCGTAACATTTTTTTAAAAGAAACTTGGACCAGCTGGTAGATGTCCCTAGCTGTGCTTACATCATCATCCTGCGACTCCGGAAGAGACGTGGCAAAATGTCCGTATCTGAAAACATTCGCATTTTCTAGCTTTAGCTTGCTATATTAGAACATTTGTATTTTTACACACTTTTCTTTCAGAGGTAGAAGAGTCGCGGTGAAAGCTTGCCTGTCAGGTAAGGTTCAGCTACATTACAGTCACAGGAAAATTAAATATTATGCTAGTGAACTATCTAAATAACGTCCTTATCCATGAGCTAGTTAGCTGAGTATCAGTACATGAAATTGTTATGGCTTACAGTTGGTAATCATCGTGCTTCATTTGAACCATGAGTAGATTTGCCAGAGATATTAAAGCATAGCTAATAATTTGTGTTGTTGCTGATACTTGTAGCAACTTAAATACGGATAATGTACATTATACATAATCTACTGTATCTAAGTCTAGCTAACTTCAGCTAGTTAGCCACACTGTTAGTTATGCCACGACCTGCTGTTGCTAATGCTATACCTGTTTTAATAGTATGTCCCCCGTCGGTATCTGTAATCTGCAGCTATATAGTTCTAATGAAAAGTGCATCGTTTGTATCACAGATTGCTCAGGAGCAATTGTTCGATGCCACCACTACCACTCTCCAGCCAGGTCACAAGCAGACTGTCAATAGCTTAGGCACCTTTCTCTGTTTAGACATAGCTGATTCTTGACTTAACTTATCTGGTTTAGAGGGTCTGCTAAATAAAGTCTGATGAAGTCTTATTTTGTTGGGCACTTATGTCTCAATATGTGTCTACAGCACGACTGACAGACCATGGGTTTGTGCAAGTGTCCTAAGAGGAAGGTGACCAACCTGTTCTGCTTTGAACATCGGGTGAATGTTTGTGAGCATTGCCTCGTTTCCAACCACAACAAGGTCAGTGGTAGGACAGCTCTGAATCCACAATTTATTGAGTAGGCCACTTGATAACTTTGTTTGCTGCTAAGCTAATTATTTTCTTTCCCTATCTAATCTCCAGTGTATAGTACAGTCCTACCTCCAGTGGCTTCAGGACAGCGATTACAACCCAAACTGTCGCCTGTGTAATAACCCACTGATCGCCCAGGATACTGTCAGATTGGTTTGCTATGGTAAGACTCGTCTTTGATTTGTTATGTTTTGTCATCTTAATGAATGCATACTGTGGTGAAGTCTGTCTTTCCTGAATGGAATTTTCTTCAAATTATGGTTTTAGTTTGATATTACCACCACTGCATGCTTAACTACTTGTTCTCTGTCCCAGATGTATTCCACTGGGCGTGTCTTCATGACTTGGCAGCCCAGTTGCCCCTACACACTGCCCCAGCGGGTTATCAGTGCCCCAGCTGCCAAGGTCCAGTCTTTCCGCCCTCCAACCTGGCCAGCCCAGTAGCTGACATGCTGAGGGAACAGCTGTCTTTAGTCAACTGGGCCAGAGCTGGACTAGGCCTACCTCTGGTGAGGAGTAGGACGGGCTGAGTCACACTAGTGGTTAGAGAAATTAAATATTGTGCTATGTTGTAAAATATTTTTGATCTTAATTTATAAGGAAAGTTTTAGAAACCTATGGATTAGGAGAGAAGGCTCATGTATGGTGACATCTGTGACAGTTCAGATTTGACATTTAATCTCACCTCTGCCAGATTGAGGAACCTGCGGAAGCTGTTCAAGACAAAACACAGGATGTGACAGACTATGCTGACTGGTCCACATTTGACAGTGAGTCTCCTCTCCTGGCTTATTAGTCTGCAATAAGAGTGCGCACATAGCAGGGGGCATACTTTGACTGGCCAGAAGGTTTTCTGTTCTACCCCCTCATTAATTGCACCCACCTGGTGTCCCCGGTCTAAATAAGTTTCCGCTGAGGAGGCCGCAACGTAAAAGTGGAGTGGAAATTTGAGGTCCGGATTTGAATGCCACTGGTCTATTGGATGGGTGATGAGCTTCTTCCTATCTGATATTTTTTCCAGCACCTCAGTGTTTTGATAATGGCAAATAGAGAACAGATGGTTGGCCTCCACGTTGTTGAAAAAGTACAGTGCTCTCTCTAGCACTCTGTTGAGTAATTGCACAGACCATCTCCACGTTCATCTTCGTCTCATTCCATTTAATAGGCTTAATAACGCAGTGACAAAAGTTAAACATTCAATTCTGTTGTTAACTTGCTGAAGTTCACTTTGAAAATCCTTCCTCTGACCAGTCTAATCTCTTTGTAATAACAGTCTGTAAACATTCAGTTCACGTGTACCTTTCCTTCCTTGTTACGTGTCGTTACTTCCCCATTTGGCTGGACATTTTTGGGATTCGTGACAGATACTTACCGCCCTCTAATGTCAAATGGTAATATTACCGCTCTCCCCCATCCCCATCTCTTTTGTTAGAGTGTAAGATTAGAAGTATGTGAGCACAGCGCATGAGACAAATGGACCAATGCACCAGACGAACAAGATATACTGGAGGCTTGACATCTGCCTTAACCCCCTTTTTGTCTAGCCCCAGCATTGGAGACCACTGAAGCCTACCCCACCCACTCCTACTCTCCCAACGCATCCCCTACCCCAGTTCCTTCTTCAGTACAGGAAGATCATGGAAATCTCCACAACAACGGGGGGATGGTAGCTCAGGAACAACACTCTGTGGTGAACATGATCAATGCTACCTCCAGTGACACCATCACCCTACACACGGGTAAAGGGCCTTAGCTGAATCCAACCACACCCTGTTGTAATGCCTTACCAGTTGGTCCAAACCGTAGCCTTAGCTAGTCCTAATGTCTGTCATTTTTATAACATATCTGTTGCTTCACATAGTTGTGCTTTATTATCATATTTGTATGTTATTTGTAGCGTCTTCCCCGAGGAAGATGTATGACACACGGGACTCCGGACACAGCTCCGTGACACAGATCGACTTTGATGATGACAAGTATCGGCGGCGACCAGCACTCAGCTGGTTTGCACGGATTCTCAAGTCAGTAATTTAATTGTGTAACTAGTTATTTAATGTCAGCGCTGTTCACATTTGTACGACAGGGTACACCTTTTATAGCAACCAGTGCCTACAGGGGCTCCTGAGTTGTCCAGTGGTCAAAGGCGTTCCATTGCTGTGCTGTTGCGTGGTTAATCAACATTGATTTTGAGCCTTGCGAAAGGGCAGTGCGAATTGGCTCCACACCGCCAGGTTTGATGGTAGGAATGTTAAACATGGTTGCCTTCCCATGTTGTGCTTTAGAAAGTCTTTGTGGCAGGTCCGTGCTTGCTAACTGAATTGTGGTCATAAGATGGCTGTGATATTCACCTATTGATTCTTCTCTCCGGCCCGCCACTGTTGTCAGATTTGGCGCCTGGGTTATGCAGCAATGCTACTGAAATCCCTTTCATTTCTTTTTGCAAATACGTTTACAGTTAGGTCTGGAGATATTTGGACACTGACACAATTTTGTAATTGGACAAATTAACAGTCAAATCTGGCCTTTCTATTTGTTGAGGCTTATGAATAGTTTGCACCTTGTGGTGAACCCTCTGTATTTGCTCTCGTGAAGTCTTCTCTTTATGGTAGACTTCGATAATGATATGCCTACCTCCTGGAGAGTGTTCTTCACTTGGCTGGATATTGTGAAGGGGTTTTTCTTACCATGGAAAGCATCCTACGATCATCCACCACTGTTGTCTTCCGTGGATGTCACGGCCTTTTTGTGTTGTTGCAGAGCTCACCAGTGAATTCTTTTTTTCCTCAGAATGTACCAAACTGATGATGTGGCCACTCCAAATGTTCCTGCTATCTCTCTGATGGATTTTATTTTTGTAGCCTAAGGATGGCCTGTTTCACTTGCATTGAAAGCTCCTTTGACCGCATGTTGTGGGTTCACAGCAACAGCTTACAAATGCGAATGCTACACCTGGAGTCAACTCCAGACCTTTTACCTACTTATTTGATAAAGAAATAACTAGGGAATAGCCCACACCTGTCCATGAAACAGCTTTTGAGTCAATTGTCCTATTACTTTTTGTCCCTTGAAAAAGAAGGCTACATATCAAAGAGCTGTAACCCTTCCTCCAGTTTGGATGTGAATACCCTCGAATTAAAGCTGAGAGACTGCACTTTAAGACCGTATTCATTATTTAACTGTAACTTGAATGTATTTTGGTAAACAGTCAAAATAACAAAACGTGTCAGTGTCCAATTATTTCCGGACCTAACTGTATGTGAGGGATTTAATAAATAAAACAGGGACTCGTTTTACCATCTAAATCTGTGAAATATATTTCCACTAACAACTAATAGTGTTTACAGCTGTTGAAAAATAAGTCTAAAGTCAAACATAAGTCTGCATAGAGCAAGGGAAAGGGAGTCTTTTTAATGTTCCTGTAATTCACCTATATTCCACTTTGGAGACAAATCCCATGTAGCATTTAAAACATGAACAACAATGAATTTGTCTTCTCAGAAACCGAACAGGTTCGAAGAGGACAGGCCTGTCCTGGAAGCAGAGGGTCTTCATGCTACTGCTGGTTGGAGTCCTGGGCTTCTTTACCTTGATCATCATTATGGCTAAACTGGGCCGTGCTTCAGCTGACTCTGACCCCAACTTAGACCCCCTGCTAAACCCTAATATCCGAGTGGGCAAAAATTGAGCAGCACCCACCTTCAAGTCCTGGTGAGTGATGTACAAGTCCATCTAAGATGGTAAGACTAGCAGAAGGAGAGAAGTACCTTCTCTTTTGGATGTCAAAAAAGAGGATGGGGAGTGCTTTTTGCCCTGGAGATGATAGCAGCCATACACCCTTCTCGCCTCTTTGGGATAGGCTGATACAGATTTCCTAAGCATCTACTACTCGGAATTAGCCTAGATTATAACTGGCTTTTTGTGTGTTTCTGCGCGTGAACGCGTTTGCACACTTTCAAACTATTAGGCTCTATTATTTACATCGCTTTTAAAGCTAAACATTACATATATTTAATATATGAGATTGCAATGTTGGAATTAATGGTGGGGGGGGGGGTTTGACCACCGAAATACTGTACTACTGTACTTCTGTATATGACACACATATATGGCTGAACATCTGCTAATGTTATGGTTTTGAAGGGGCCATTAGTTGTTCATGTTACTTGAGTGAGTGTGAGGTTTGTGTTGAACTGAATTGCCATGTCTGACATGCACATACTGTATTATTTTATATTGATTAAATCTTCACTTCTGTAAATATACGTAGACATAGAAGGAAAGCCGATGTGTATGGCAGTGTGTGTATGCTTCATGTTGAACTGGAACACGTTTCTGATTTTCTCATTCTATATGCAACATTGGTTTTCTCTTCTGTAGAAACAAATTGTACAGCATATTCAAGTCATGTGGTTTAATCCAAGGGACATGGTTAATACATGGTTTAGCATTAAGGTAATAAATACAGTCTTCTGAAATCACAAGTGCCCTGTACTCAAACATTCTGTATGCATAGAAGAGTGGTGTACCCTGAAAGATCCTAACTTGTTCCTGAGTTTGAAGTGTTACTACAGGTTTGAACAATGCAGTGGTTCACATTTGATTTCATTTTTGGACCTTATTCAGTCGTTGAATATGCATTGAGGGATCTTTAAGCACACCAAATTTGTATATATATGATGAATTTTATTGTTTTGCAGATTGTTGCATATCAAACAAAATGGCCGATGTAGTACACAATTAGATGACATTGTACCCACAAAACTGAAACCCATTTGGAAACATGAGCACCACTTTCATAAGTACTGGCTGAAATTATCCAAAAACTCTGGAGTAGGGGTGTGAACCTTTAAATGTTTAAACTGAATTGTAATTCTTTTATGTTTAGAAGCAATCATTGAATGA
Source organism: Esox masquinongy (assembly GCA_016801175.1). Taxonomy (NCBI): domain Eukaryota; kingdom Metazoa; phylum Chordata; class Actinopteri; order Esociformes; family Esocidae; genus Esox; species Esox masquinongy. The sequence goes on along the minus strand of JACXGI010005165.1, from coordinate 6,575 downwards.
ATCATTTTTTTTAAATCAAAGTGATGAATTTTCCACTGTAACATTTGATTTGCTTGCTCTGGAGTGTTTATTCAGGCTGTTGTCTAGTATATCATAGTTTATTAGCTGATGTTCATTAGCCCTGTTTTAAGGAAGTTGTGAGACATTGCAAGACAAGAATTTGTGAGATACAGCATTCCATTGCAAGATAACGTCTTTCTATTACCGACAGACGGGACTAAAGTGCACTGATTCGGGCTCTCTTATAAGTTAAATGACAGTGTTGTGAAATGCAAGTGGAATTTATGTAACATTATGGTAGTAGTGCTACAATGCACATAAGGGTATTACACCCCAAAACACATTCTATGGATAAGTAATGCAAAACTATCACTATGTTATGAAATTTAAGTTAGAAAGGAAAATGTCAAATGTTTTAAAGTAATCCGTTAAAGAAACATTCTGGGATTTTTGTCCAGTGATTGTAAACGTAATGCTGTCCAACCAAAACAGGTTCCTGAAAGTTGTGTGCAGTGTCATTAAAACCACTCGCATCCAATATTGAAATCATGTGGCTAACTTGACTATGCATGTATAAACATATTGCACATCCAGCCCAAAATGGGACATTTAAAAAAAAAAAAAAAAAAACAAATTACATTTTCCAGTCCCAGATTGCATCTTTAAGACTCAAAATAACTATAAAACCCGAAATGCATTTCTGTCTGGACAGGTTTTGGATGATTAGATCTATGTACACCTCAATGGTTAGATTGTTAGAAAACAAATACCAAAGTCAGTACCGACAGGTGAAGTAGTTAAATAGTTATAAAGTCGAATAAGCAAACTGCACTCGCAATTTATGGGTGAAAAAACCTACCATGTTCAACTTGAACATGGTTATGAAATTGCTCTGCTGAAGCACTGAATGTCGTTCTAGAAAGGAAACATTGTATACTTTGAAGAAATGTAAACTAATATATAAATTGTCACAAAGATATTTATAGATTTTTAGGCAAGTATACACAAATCTCCAGATACCAGAATATGTTGCTGTAATATTGCCCATCTCCATACTTGATCAGTAGCACTATATTCCATGTGCAATTATGATTTTTTGCTATTGTTTGATTGAGATACAATTTGCAGTTTAAATGTAAAGAACATTTCCATTTGTCACATCCCTACACCAGAGTGCATCTTTAAGGGGCCATTTACAAAACAATGTTGATGGGACCTCTAGTTTGAATCATTATATATTGTATTTCTGAGAAGTCCAATATTTGTATTTTAATACTTGTTTTACACTACACCAATATCAGTTGCAGTTCTTCTGTATCTTTACGCTTTTTTCCAAGTGACAAAATACTACTTAAAATATCGAATGAAAAAAAGTACACATCTGTTGTTGATGCTTACTCTGTGGAACACCAATCACTCAATGTAAGAAGATACATTTTCTAAGAGTCATATGTGCTTTTATTAAAGCCAACATTTAAAAACACACACATTTTGTTTTGCTGTACTATTCAGATTATTTGTCAATTAAATAATTCTCCTTGTATATCTTTGTTTGGAATTTTTATATGCCATAGACCAATCTGTAGTCAATCATATACACATTTGAAATTTAATATGGTTATTTTAATTTTTACATGACATTTTAGAAGATTTCAGTGCCCAACATGGTAACAGCCTGTGCTCAAGCGAATAATGAAGACTTGCATCTGTTCTGTGTTCTCTGATGGGAAGGTGATACATTTTCTGTTCTCTTAGAACTCCTCCATTCTATAGTCAATCATATTTATTTCAAAACAGAAGCGACTGATGAACATGGCCAAGTTCAAAACTAGGGGAGAAATACATTTGCTCATGTTAAACAATGATTGGTGCATTTATATAAAAAATAACTTATAAAAAAAAATGAACAAACAGACATTGATTGACTCACAGACTGACAGTAGAGCAATGAAGCCCATTTTTTGATTTCCTGCTTGGAGTGAATACACTGAGCCCATCAGTGACCAGTAGAAACTCACCACCTGAATCATCTGTGGGTATATGACAAAGGTCACAGGTCGTCTAAAGTATCAAATGAATTATCTCAATGCACATACAGTCCTGGCCAAAAGTATTGGCATCTTTGCACTTTTCAAATAATGTAACTATTCAAATAATGCACCATTTCTTCTAGAAAACGGTTGAAATTCAAAAATCTTCTGGTTTCCACATATGTAACTATGTCTTTGGTTTGCAGTAGAATAACACAAAATCATCTGAATAATTGAGAACATTTTTACCTATATCCTAAAACGGCACCTAGAAGTAATTTATAGCTTGTGATTCTCCTTTACTTTGGAAATTAACTCTCCTTTGGTGAGTCGCAGGCAGGGGCCTGCAGTATTAAACTCAAACAAAGGGGGTTGTATGGCTGGAGACCTGTGAACTAAAGAGCTTTTTGGTCAAGTACACTCTATGTTGACAGGAAACAAAATGAAGCCTTTAAAGGACACCTTCACCACAGTTGAAAATGATGTTTTGGGGTTGCTTCTGTCACTGAGTGCCATGAACGTTTGCATGGTATCATGAAATCAGGAGAACACCAAGGCATTTTGGACCGCTATGTTGAACCCAGTTTCAAAATGCTGCGTTAATGTCAAATGCTAGACTCTTCTGAAGTGCCCAGCAAATCCATGTTTCAATCCTACTGAAAACCTGTGGAGAAATCTGAAAACAATAGTTCAAATCTGGGAGAACTGGAGCAGTTTGCAGAAGAGTGGGCCGAACTGCCAGTACAGGGGTGCAAACAGATCATTGATAGTTAATTTGGCCAAAAGCTGTGCTACAATAAATTTAGTCTAGGGTTTCAGTAATTTTGTTAATGTCCTTTTTGTTTGTATTCTGATTTGAAAAGGTATTATGTTCTGAGTCAAAAGCAAAAGCTTTGTAATAATAACAGTAAAATAAAGAATTCTGGAGACCAAATACTTTGGTCAATTTAAACTTATTTGTAGAGATCAATTTGTGAGTTATTTGAAGAAAGGGTGCCTATACTCTTGGCCACAACTGGATGACCCCTATATCAACAGTGATCAAGTGAGAAGCCCACCAGTACAGCCTCAGTGTGGTTCTGGCTTGGACAGTCAGTATCCATAATGACAAAGTAAAAGATGACATCAGTGACCAGTAGGCTGAGCTGGAACATGAAGAGCAGCAGCGATAGGCTTGTGTACAGACGTCTTTTTGAAACAGACAGGGAGAGCAGCCATGCCATGGCCGCAGAGGTGCTACCCTGCCCACAAGTGAAGGAGAACAATAAAAGCAGATTTTCTGAGGTTGAATATAAAATAAGTATCATGGGTCTATGATAAAGATCAGCCATGTCTTGTGATTTGTACCTAAAAAAACATCCACACCCTAAAACATCTACATCCTTGCCTAGATAATGTCTGGATATTTACTATATATATATTTATTGGTTTGTAAAAGCAGAAATGAAAGATGCATTACATTCTCGAGGGGGTCATCGCTTTCCGCCATGTCACCAAATTTGGTGGCCTGCTCTTAACAGACCTTGACAGACACTTGAATGATAATACGAGTTCCTGGACTTGATAGTAGCTACTCTTAAATCTTCCCAAGGAGGCTGCAGTCCTACAGTGATGCACTGGGATGTATCTGAACATAATCATATTCTCCAGCTATGACATCATAGAAACCTCAAGATTCTAAACATTGGACAAAGAGAACCAGCTTTGCCTTAAATCTTCTTACCCCATTCATTGAATTTACAAAAGACAAATGACAAACAAATGGAATATTACGTTAGATTCACTAGAATCTAGTTTAATGTGATTTGACAAAAGCTACACTTTCACGTGTCAAAAAAACAAACATTCTGAAACTAATCATGCAGCATCTATCAAGAATCATATAAGGCATCGCACTGCATATTTACAGTGTTTAAAAATAGATTAGGCCAACAGAACAGGCACTTGATCTTATTGTTCTGAAAAGCTGTAGTTTTCTGAGTTCCCTAAAAAGGGCTAATCACAATCACATTCAACCCAGACAGATGTTGTCTCTTTTGTTTGGACTTCACACAAGAGAGGCTTGATGCTGCATTCAGAGCCTTCATGCCAACTCCCACTGCTCTGACTCCCAGGCCCAGAGCATAATATACCTGCAAAAAGAGAAAACAGGAATGAAAGACAAACACTTGTACATTTGTGTTTGATGGCCGTGTTTAAAGAATCAAATGTCTGAAGGCGACTGCTGATTGATGCTGATTTCCCTTGGATTATGAATCATCTTCATTTTCATTCACATTTTCCCAGTAATACATTTTGATTTTGATCCTCTAAAACACAGCCAATATGTAACATCTCCCGTTTGGCTGATTGTCCCAACACTGAACTATTCTACACCTTCTTGGTCAGGTGTTTGCAAACAAAATGAATTGTGCTGGTCAACTGGTACAAACAAACAGTAGGGTGTCATGCACACCTGCCGGGACTCAGCCCTCCCGTATCTCAGCTCTGTGACGAAATGTTCACAGTTTCCCCTCATGATGCAGTACGGCATCTCCAGGCCCAGCAGGCGGCGGGCATCCCTCAGTATGTCATAAATATTCCTGGGTTGGTGTTTGCCATCCAGCAGGTTGTTGACAAGGAATCTGTCCTTGCCCACTATCTCCTCCAGCCTCTCCTTGGTCACCACGGCTGTGTCACACAGCACAGACACCAGGCTGTAGGCACCAGCCCCTGCTGCCTCTGCTTAGGTAGGAGACGTACAATCAGTGGGGTGAAAAAAGAGCAGAAATTAAAATGATCGGCTGGGTGTCCGATCGATTTTGTTTAGTTTTTTTTTTTATGCATGGCTAGATTGTATGGACTTTTTACACAGTGTGATCATGAACATATTATTTCCTCTATGTCCATTTTTCACTTCTAAATGTACTACTCTCTGCTATGATGTCTAGCATTGAAGATCAGGGGCTAATTTTACTTACTGGGGGGACAGAGGTGGACGATGTAACCTTCTCCAACATACAGTGCCCAGTGCTGATAGGTTCCCCTGAATATCTCAATCAGGTCCCCAGGCTGAGGCTTTGTTTCATATTAACAACATATTATCAGACTTATACATCAGGAACGACACAATCAAGTCTATATTCAGTGTTACTTCAGTGCTTGTTCTGTATATCTTTGACTAAACATTATCCATTATCCATTAACAAGTACAACAAGAAATGCAAAGCAGGTCTGTAAACCTAAATACAATTAACCTAAAGTTAAATACAATGAAACTCTTACAGACTTACCATTATTTGAACCATGCTATTCCTTCTTATCCGATTATGGCAAAAACATAACATATCACAGACTGTCCTGGTTTTGATTTGATCTGATACTGTAGAACATGTGAAAAAAAGTTCATACCACCGGTATGCCCGGTAGTTGATAAAAATAGCTAGAAGACTACTTTGTGCTGCAGTGGATCAAGCAGTTAATTGGATTTTCTGGGTCTATTCTGGGTAGTAAACACCGACCTCTGACTGTTGAAGTAGTAATACTATGTCCTGAAAATATACATGGAATGTAACTACAGCTTCCTTGATGAGGGATACTGCAGTAACATAGAAAAAAAAACACTTGAGTAAACGAGAGATATACAAAGTACACCAAGCAAACCTGTGTTTCAGCACAGGTGTGGAATCAACATCCCATTATGCTTAAAGTTGTGTATAAAAATTCAGCCTAGGCACAGTTGGCCCATTATTGTATGACTAGAAGATTTTCCCCCCGGATTCCAGTTAGTTCGAAAAACATTCAGAATGATTTCTGACACAGTGTTTGTTTTTACCCCTGAGTCAAAGTCAGAGATGTCCCATTTGTCTTGAATGCAGCATATGTCTACAAGGCTGTGGGAAACATCTAAATATTACTACTTGCAGGCATAAAAGAAATCCATGAGCGAAGTTTCAACATCCTGTTTTCAAAGGAAACAGAACCTAGATCAGGGATCCACTCTTACACTGTGTGGGCCGGCGCCTGCTGGTTTTCTGTTTTACCTCATCGTTAATTGGACCCACCTGGTGTCTCAGGTCTAAATAAGTACCTGATTAGAGGGTTGCAATGAACAATGGAGTTGCAATATACACAGGTGCTGGTCATAAAATTAGAATATCATCAAAAAGTTGATTTATTTCAGTAATTCCATTCAAAAAGTGAAACTTGTATAATGTATACATTCATTCCACACAGACTGATATATTTCAAGTGTTTATTTCTTTTAATTTTGATGATTATGACTGACAACTAATGAAAACCCCAAATTCAGTATCTCAGAAAACTAGAATATTGTGAATAAGTTCAATATTGACGACACCTGGTGCCACACTCTAATCAGCTAAATAACTCAAAACACCTGCAAAGGCCTTTAAATGGTCTCTCAGTCTAGTTCTGTAGGCTACACAATCATGGGGAAGACTGCTGACTTGACAGCTGTCCAAAAGACGACCATTGACACCTTGCACAAGGAGGGCAAGACACAAAAGGTCATTGCTAAAGAGGCTAGCTGTTCACAGAGCTCTG
>JACXGI010005164.1:19082-48826 GCA_016801175.1 Esox masquinongy | reverse complement strand
GTAATTCAGGCAAAAGGAGCCCCAACTAAGTATTGAGTGCTGTACATGCTCATACTTTTCATGTTCATACTTTTCAGTTGGCCAACATTTCTAAAAATCCTTTTTTTGTATTGGTCTTAAGTAATATTCTAATTTTCGGAGATACTGAATTTGGGATTTTCATTAGTTGTCAGTTATAATCATCAAAATTAAAAGGAATGAACACTTGAAATATATCAGTCTGTGTGGAATGAATGTATACATTATACAGGTTTCACTTTTTGAATGGAATTACTGAAATAAATCAACTTTTTGATGATATTCTAATTATATGACCAGCACCTGTATGATATGGTTCACCAAAGTGGAAGCTAATGTCATCGGAAATATGTTTCGTCTCTTTGCCTGGTCCCCTTCTTTGTTCTTGTCCTCCTCCTACTCCTCCTCTCTCTCACTCTTCCTCTTCCTCTCGCTGCCTCAGTGTTGGCAGTTCTCACAAAAGAGGTGAGCTAACCTGAGGTTTATTTATAGTGCTTAGGCTCAGACTAGTTGATGTTCAGTTACTGTACAAGTGTTTGTTTGTGCGTGTGTGTGTGTGTGTGTATGTGTGTGTGTTTTGCCAATTTCAGGTATGTTTTGCATTTTGAATAGAAGTGTTTTCCCAATGATTGCAAGAGATTTCAGTCTTGAACGAAGTGTCTAATGTAAGAAACAAAGTGTAGTGTTTTGCAAAGTGCGTTGCAGAATTGCAAATAAAGTACAAAGCAGAAAATGTGTTTGTACTTTTGGTGCCTTTGTTTAAGGCATGGTTACAAAAGTTAAGGTTTTGGCTTTTGTCTAAGCGTTCACTTTCAGTATTTCATTTTGTAAGCAATCGGCAAAAAGCTGTAAGACCTGACTTGTCTTTCTTATTTAGCTTTCCATCAATACACATTGATTGCCATGAATTTTGGTTTCTTGCATAATCTTCCTCATTAATGTGTTTTGAAACCATAGATTTATCGCGCAAAGACTGTAACAGTGAATCTGGGTATAATTTGTTGGATAAAAAGTATTATAATGTACTTATATTCCATAGAAGTTTACACCTTGTGTCACATTTTGTAAGACTATACAAAGTAAAGAACACAGTCTATTAAAAACTAATTTGTCCCTATGATTAAGGAATTTATCAGATTTTGCAGGCATGCAATGTTAATCAATGAGTTGACAACAAGAACATGTCTGAGATGTAGTCTTGAAAATAACATAAATAATAACCTCCTGTTTTTGGGCTGGATGTGTAATATGTTGTTTATATGTGGATAATCTAATAGTAGAATTTCTGGTTTCCAACCAAGTGGTTTGATGACATGGGGCATGTATCAGCACATACATGTTTGGAGCCCTTTTTTGTACCACTTTCACAGCCAGTGGCCTAAAATCCCAGATTGTGTCTTTAAATTATATAATCAAACCAGAAAAGGAACCAGGAAATGCTAGTTCAGCCGGCCCACAATTAAAAGCGATAAATGTTGTTGCCCTTACTGGATTCAAACCCGGTTCTCGCTCAGGAGTGGCTGTGTCTTTAACCACTACACCATGGTGCAATGAGTTTGTGCAGTGTCGGTATAGCATCTCGGCATTACATTTTGTCACGCATTAACATCACGCCAAGTTTGAATATTTCGCTAGACACCATTGTGTTAAACTGACTAACGTTTCTTATGAAGTTTACCTCCACCACAAATAGCATCTATGAAATGTATGGCTTTTGCCACTGGCCGTTTTAATAGCTTATCTGCCAGTAATAAGCTTACTAGTATCTAACTTACTACTTGGAATAGACATAAGAATTGAGCTACTGAAGGTTGTAGCCAGTGAAGTTTTTGTCTATCCGGAACAAATCCTAATGCATAATGTGCTTTGTCTGTGACGAGATTTGAATGGGGGACCTATTGGTTGCAGGTCCGCGTCTCTAACCACTACGGTATTTAACAAGGGGTAGTCAGTCAGTCAGTCACTCACTCACAATAAATTTATTTCACATGGTAAAATAAATTGTAACCTATAACCTGTTTGGATTTGTAATTGTTGGTAAAGAGCATTACTGTGAAGATATTATAGCATCTATTCAGAAGGATTTCAGAACCACAGGATATAAAGACAACAGCGCCTCTGATCACAGATGTGACTGATTGAGGTTAGAGGGAGTTACACAACGTTCCTAAGACATCAACAAAGGGGGTTTGGCGGCCCTACAAGTGTGCTTTCTGGAACACTTCACAGTTTGAAGTATCTCCTGTAATTCCTTGCAGGATTGAGCATGTGTCAAGCTAGTGTCAATCATTTTGAAGTACTCTTGTCTGCTATTGGGCTGTGACCACATGCTAATAGACAGCCTGATTATATTTGTAATCCGGAGTAGTATAGTAAAGTACAGGGTATGGTACAGTAGTATCATAGCGTGATTATAGAATAATTTACACATTTGTCACTAAAGCGACTTACATTAGGAGTGCATACATTTTCATCTCCCCTCTAAACTATGGCAACTCTTCTTAGCTGGACGTCCTTCTTGTGCCATCAGACACCTACAGTTTATCTAGAACGCGCAAGTGTCATCCCACGCCTCTGCACATTTCACTGCCTTTCAGTCTACGGTTGAATCCGCTACATGACTAAGGTGCTTGCCTACAGAGCAGAGAACCGCTGCTCCCTGCCTCTATGATATGCTCAAGGCCTGCGTCTCGACCCAAGCTTTCCTCCGTTGTTCTCTTGGATGTCCCACAATACAAGAATGCAGCTCCCGCTCAACCCAGTCAATGCCTTTCTCTCTCCTGGCAACCCAATGGAGGAACCAGCTTCCCCATGTTGCTAGTACAGCGCAATGCTTGCCTATCTCCTGAAAACACACAACACCCTATTTCTTCAAAGAGTATCTTAAATATGATAGCTCAGTCTTACCCTCATGTTTAATATTTATACAAGCATGCACTTGTCCTTTCTCTACTAGCACTGCCTTTGCTGATAACCTCTTTACTGAGAAATGTAGTTACACCAACTGTGATATGTGGTCTTACCAGGCTATCTAAAGAGAAATGCAATAACTGTAAATTGCTCTGAATAAGAGTGTCTGCGAAAGGACTAAAATATAAATAGGTGAAAGCATTGTCAAGGCCAGACACAAAGAAAATAAAATCACCTGAGAGTATAAATGTGAAAGGAAAGGTAGATATGGTCTAGTCATCACGCAGTGGCAGCAGCCAGTAGACTACTACAGATTAGTCCCGACGAGAGACTAGATATTAATACATCTATAAGTATGGCCCCTATAGGTACAATTAGCACTAAATAATGGCCCCTTCCCCGCTTCTCTGGTGGAGCCCTGAAATATTGATTTAATTCTACCCTATATATCCACTTAAACTCTGGAGTGTCACTGTAAGTATCAATCTCATTCTTATGCTTTACACAGTGTTGGCTGAGGGCTTATTCTGAGTCTGTCCAATGCTAGATGGCACATCCCTTTGAGGAGCCCAACCTTTTTATTAAAATGAGGAGCTATAACTAGGGAAGGAATAAAGTGAGATATACAGTTAGGTCCGGAAATAATTGGACACTGACACAGGTTTTGTTATTTTGGCTGTTTACCAAATATATTCAAGTTACAGTTAAATAATGAATATGGTCTCAAAGTGCTGTGAGCTTTAAGCTTTAATCTGAGGGTATCCACATCCAAATTAGAGGGATGGTTTAGGAATTACAGCTCTTTAATATGTAGCCCCCTCTTTTTCAAGGGACCAAAAGTAATTGGACAATTGACTCAAAAGGTGCTTCATGGACAGATGTGGGCTATTCCTTTATTTCTTCATCAACTAAGCAGGTAAAAGATCTGGAGTTGATTCCAGGTGTGGCATTCGCATTTGGAAGCTGTTGCTGTGAACCCACAACATGCGGTCAAAGGAGCTCTCAACACAAAAGTGAAACAGGACATCCTTAGGCTGCAAAAAAAATATCCATCAGAGAAATAGCAGGAACATTAGGGGTGGCCAGATCAACAGTTGTGTACATTCTGAGAAAAAAAGAATGCACTGGTGAGCTCTGCAACACAAAAAGGCCTGGACGTCCATGGAAGACAACAGTGGTGGATGATCGTAGGTTCCTTTCCATGGTAAAGAAAAACCCCTTCACAACATCCAGCCAAGTGAAGAACACTCTCCAGGAGGTAGGCATATCATTATCCAAATCCACCACAAAGAGAAGACTTCACAAGAGCAAATGCAGAGGGTTCACTACAATGTGCAAACCATTAAGCCTCAAGAATAGAAAGGCCAGATTAGACTTTGCCAAAAAACATCTAAAAATGCCAGCCCAGTTCTGGAACAGCATTCTTTGGACAGATGAAACTAAGATCAACCTGTACCAGAATGATGGATAGAAAAAAGTATGGAGTAAGCTCGGAATGGCTCATGATCCGAAGCATATTTTCAAAATCAATGCCAGAATTTCACAATTTCTGCCAGGGAATGTAAACTTATGAGCACAACTGTATTAAGAATGAACAATTTATTTATGATTGTGTTAATTTGTCCAGTTATATTTGAGCCCCTGAAATAGGGGGACTGTGTATGAAATTGGTTGCAATTCCTAAACGTTTCGTACAATATTTTTGCTCAACCCTTTGAATTTAAGCTGAAAGTCTGCACTTCAATTGCATCTCGGTTGTTTCATTTCAAATCCATTGTGGTGGCGTACTGAGCCAAAATTATGAAAATTGTGTCAGTGTCCAAATATTTCCGGACCTAAATGTATAAAATAAAAGGTTCTTAGGGCACGTAAAGGATGGCTGCTGTGCCATAGCTTGTCACTGGTAGAGAGAGAAAAAAGCTTTGCCTGTTATGATTTTTGAACTTTTGACTGTTTCCGGGGAGAGGAGGGCAGGCGCCCGTTCAAGACTCGGCCTCTCGGTAGCTGTTTTCTCCATGTTGTAGTGAGGCTCGTCTGACGTTGATGATGTCAGACAGGACACTTACGCTGGGCAAGAGCTCTCCTGAGAGGTGTGGGAACTATTGAGTCACTCTCCCACTGACTTTTCTCTTCCCTCATTTGTGTATTATTTAGCTTAAAGTCTCAGCCTTTTATCAGCACACTGACTTCGTGACCCTGTAATACCATACACCTTTCCAAGCGGCTGAAGCGCCAGCTTTTGAACAATTACCAATAAGGAAAACCCAATAAAGCAATGTGAATCAAAATGCATCAAATAGACGTTGGAGGAAGGCCTAGGATGGATAGGTTTGTTGCTCAGCGTATCACTGATTGCATTGTATTTTGTAGCTTTGCCTGGGGAGGCTTGGCGTAGAGCCATGCACATCAAAATAATGCAGTGAAATATAAAATATAAGGAGCAAAGTTGCTGTGCTGGCTGCGCTTTTTTTACCATCATAATGATTTTCATGACAAGAAACTCCTAATATCAGCGTGCATTGGCAGGCAGCCGGAGCGCCGGGACTGTATCACTGATCAATGACAGCTAATGAACACGGCGTGAGTTCTGCTCTATTTGGCTCTCGATAGAGAGCCCCGCTCCACTGAGAGCTCTCTCTTTTCCCCCCGTCCTATTTTGCAAGAAAAATACAGGAGGCTTCATTGAAACCAACTGCCTCTGGGCTCAATTAACTGCCATATATTAGTCATAATGCAGATGAGAGTGTGCGTATGTGATACCCAGCATGGAGACCACCCTCCACAACCCGTTGCCCTGGGGAGCCGTGGAAGTGCGGCGCAGTCCGCTGCGGCAGGACATGTGTACCGTATGCAATGCATATGGAGGGTCTCGTTTGATCTGTAGCTACTAGAGGCTGTTTAGCGCTCCGTCGCGGTGACATGGTGCCGGGTCGTGTAACGTCAACACAACACCACGGCCCCCGGGGTTCCGGTGTCACCTGGCTGTCAGAAAGGCTTAATATTCCTGGCTGGAGGCCTGTGGTCTCTGCTTTGGTCCTGTTGCCCCCCGGCCTGGCCGCCCAATCCACCTGCATTACATGGATGGAGAGACACTCCTCCACAGCATTTCATCGCGTCCTCCATCACTGCCGCCGGGCAGAGGGCTTGGCCTCTGCACTGTTTTCTCTTCTCTCATTGGCCACGTGATGTCTATCCTACTGGGTCGGGAGCGTTTCCTGAGACCTCTGTCTGGGACCTCATATCCTGTACACAACAGCTTACACCCACAGACTTGTTTGTACTTTATACAAATATCTACAGCAATATGAGCTTGTGTAATTGTGTTAAATCACTGTTCTTTCAAATTAGCTCAATCCATTAGATACTTCTTAACTGTTATCAGCCATAGAAAGTTGTGTGTTGAGAACATCAAGATTTTTACAGAAGGTATATAAATACAGAAGAGTTAGCATCCCCAAATGGGAATAGCCACAAATGTGCTGGATTTGCAAACTGTAAGATGCTTTTTCATTTGAGTCAGTGTTTATTGTACAAATCTTGAGAGAACATCTACACTCGAAATGAAAGGCATTGGAGCTGAAAGATGTGTATCACTGTGTTGCCAAACTGGGCTTAGTGTCTCCTTGCTGTAGAACAAGATTCCATAATGAGAAACAATTCTAGAACTGAGGATTAAAGATTTCCAAGTAATCAAATGTTGCTTTTAAAAGACAAGCGAATTTCAGCACTACAAGATCTTAAAAGGATGCATCCTTTTCCTCTTAGACACTGTGGCTATTTAAATGAATGACTTCACATGAAAACTGTTGCTCAGCCCCAGTGATGATGAGTGACTCTTCGACCTGACACAGACTTAAAACAACTTCCTGTCACGGAAATCATAATACAATCTCAGTTTTTTTTTTTTCCATGAGAGGAAATATCTGGAATGACCTGTGTTAATTAAAGATTCAGTCCTGGGTGATGATGGAGATAGACGTGTCGGTCAGAGACTGTCTCTCTGTGCAGTGATGTGGACGACACATTAGGTGTGAGTGAGCAGAGTGGTCGTCCAGCAGCATACCTGCATAGCAGTGGTTACAGAACAATATAGTAGCCTCTATAACTCACCGACATTGACTCCCCACAAATTACTCCCTGCACAGGATCCACAAACAAGACTAGCCATGTAGTACATTTTTAAGAAAGGAGCGTTTGTGTGTCTTCGAACAACCACATGTTTATACTGACAAAATGAGAGCATACCGTTTCGATGGGAAATGGATCAGTTTTAAAGGGAGACCGATTTAAATGTCGGGGTTATGGGTAGATCCTGGAACACCGACTGGTCCACTCAGCAGTCAGCCCACTGAGTAGGAATTAGCTAGTGACATGGACATGACCTTATTACATCACATACTAAATCAATAAATCATAACAGGCCATAGTCGGTTCTCATGTCATCAGAAACTCACAGCTTGAAATATTAATCATACAGAAAATAAAGCATGGAATGAATGAAAAACAGAGGAAGAAAATGGGCAGAAGGACTTGAATGATTTGCATGCTGCTTTGCAAGGTGACCAGGTTTCTCTGTGTAAACAGAGCGATCTGCAACTCTTTATTTTCTCCTTTTTTCTTCCCTTCTCCTGGCTCTGAATCACCCCACCTTTGGGGCTTACCACAGGAGTCTCTTCAAACAAGGCTTTGTACTGGAGTGGAGAATCAAGATGAATGCACTTCCACAGCTCTGTGCTGCTCCAGGGGAAAGAAGCCTGATAATTAACACCAGGGGGGCTTGGAGGAGATTGGAGGGGGAAAATCACACACAAAAAAATAATAGAAATAGGGGGAAATGTACATATGACATTTATTTGCTGTGTGATGCATGATACGGCATTGAGATGACAGTGGAGCTGACGTCTTAAAGCAGGAGTGGACAATTTTTGTCGGGGCAGATTGTGGGGAAGCCTAAACAATTGGAATAATTTTTATATTGCAAATTGACCGCATCGAAGACCGGAAAAGCTGAGGAAATAAATACTTTCTTTCTTTTAACAAGACCCTTGAGGTCAGAAACCTCTTTTTCGAGATGGATCTGGCAAGAGGTCAGCAGAAAGTAGTCATACATACTGTATATACAACACAAGCACAATACAACACATTAAAAACTATAACAGAGCTTTATACTCTGAGGTAGGGGAGAGTACTGTAGGGAATGTTTGAGCAACTGGGTATTTTGCTGTTGTTTATCCATTTAAGTAATCTGACAACTAAATAATAATAATAATATAACTATAATTTCCAAACATGATCTAGTCAAAGGCAAGGGGACAGGACAACACACAAAATCATATAGGTATGTGAAAATATGAACACAAATAAACACAATGAATAACTGAGTTGATTTGGTGGATTTGTTGAGCCAGCCCTTATACAAAGTGAATAGTGAAGAAATATGAATGGGCACATTAAGAAGTCTTTTTAGGGAACATGCAACAGTCCAAAAAGCAGATTTTTCAAAGTACAGAGGTAGCATGGATTTGTGGTTATATGTTTATAATACTTTTTCAACAAAAGTGTATAGTAAAAAAGTAATCAAAAATGTTTGCCTTGAGGTAAGTAATTTTGTCAATTATATACATAATGTGGATAGTATTTTTGCAAGATGTTTTGCAGTACGAACTCATGATTCATATTTGAGCAGACCTCATCCTGTACACAAACGTGAAAGTTGGTGACAAATCCTACACTATACATTACTTAGTAACTGCCTTCTTATTTTCAATCATGTTGGTGGCTACATCATAGTATGGGTATTTTACTTCTACAAATACTTAATGCAGTTAATACACAGGTAGAATCCTGAAGGAAAACCTGTTTTGGTGTGCTTTATACTAGACACTGGCAGAGGAATTCACCTGTCAGTTGGACAATAACCAACAACACCAGGCCAAATCTAACCTGTAGTTGCTTACATGGAACATTGTAAATGTTTCTGAATGGATATAGGTTTTAATTCAATACAATTGTGCTCATAAGTTTGCATACCCTGGCAGAAATTGTGAAATTTTGGCATTTATTTTGAAAATATGACTGATCATGCAAAAAAACTGCTTTTTATTTAAGGATAGTGATCATATGAAGCCTTTTATTATCACATTGCTGTTTAGCTCCTTTTTAAATCATAATGAAAACAGAAATCATCCAAATGGCCCTGAGCAAAAGTTTACATACCCTTGTTTGGCCTTGTTACAGACACACAAGGTGACACACACAGGTGTAAATGGCAATTAAATGTGAATTTCCCACACCTGTGGCTTTTTAAATTGCAATTAGTGTCTGTGTATAAATAGTCAATGAGTTTGTTAGCTCTCACGTGGACTCACTGAGCAGGCTAGGTACTGAGCCATGGGGAGCAGAAAAGAACTGTCAAAAGACCTGTGTAACAAGGTAATGGAACTTTATAAAGATGGAAAAGGATATAAAAAGATATCCAAAGCCTTGCAAATGCCAGTCAGTACTGTTCAGTCGCTTATTAAGAAGTGGAAAATTTGTGCATCTCTTGATACCAAGCCACGGTCAGGTAGACCAAGAATGATTTCAGCCAAAACTGCCAGAAGAATTGTTCGGGATACAAAGAAAAACCCAGTGGTAACCTCAGGAGAAATACAGGCTGCTCTAGAAAAAGATAGTGTGGTTGTTTCAAGGAGCACAATACGACGATACTTGAACAAAAATGGGCTGCATGGTCGAGTTGCCAGAAAGAAGCCTTTACTGCGCCAATGCCGCAAAAAAGCCTGGTTACAATATGCCCGACAACACCTTGACACGCCTCACAGCTTCTGGCACACTGTAATTTGGAGTGACAAGACCAAAATAGAGCTTTATGGTCACAACCATAAGCGCTATGTTTGGAGAGGAGTCAACAAGGCCTATAGTGAACAGAATACCATCCCCACTGTGAAGCATGGTGGTGGCTCACTGATGTTTTGGGGGGGTGTGAGCACAGGGAATCTTGTGAAAATTGATGGCAAGATGAATGCAGTATGTTATCAGAAAATACTTGCTGACAATTTGCATTTTTCTGCACGAATGCTCTGCATGGCACGCTCTTGGACTTTCCAGCACGACAATGACCCTAAGCACAAGGCTAAGTTGACCCTCCAGTGGTTACAGCAGAAAAGGTGAAGGTTCTGGAGTGGCCATCACAGTTTCCTGACCTTAATATCATCGAGCCACTCTGGGGAGATCTCAAACATGCGGTTCATGCAAGACGACCAAAGACTTTGCATGACCTGGAGGCATTTTGCCAAGACAAATGGGCAGCTATACCACCTGCAAGAATTTGGGGCCTCATAGACAACTATTATAAAAGACAGCACGCTGTCATTGATGCTAAAGGGGGAAATACACAGTATTAAGAACTATGGGTATGCAGATTTTTGAACAGGGGTCAGTTCGTTTTTTTCTTTGTTGCCATGTTTTGTTTTATGTTTGTGCCATTCTGTTATGACCTACAGTTGAATGTGAATCCCATTAGAAATAAAAGATGTGTTTTGCCTGCTCACTCATGTTTTTGTCAGGAACGGGAGTGGGGACCCAATCGCGGAAAGGAAGAGCGAGGGGGGAGAGACAGAGAGGGCGATCGGAGTCAGGCAGGGAACCGATTCCCAGACAGGGGCGGGGGTGCAGACCGGTGGCAGGCAGAGTAGTCGGGGACAGGCAGTAGGTCGGTACAAGAGCGGACGGCAGAAGTACCGGCGAGGAGCAGGCAGAGTAGTCAGGGACGGGCAGATGGTCGACACACGGGCTGGCAGCTGAGGTACAGGAAGGGAGCAGGTAGAGAAGTTGGGGAAAGGCAACGAGTCGGTACACGGAAAATCCAAACAGAAGGAAGACTCGAAGGTAGCTGAGAAGCGCATGTAGTAATCGACCATGATCCGGTGGGGAAGGAATGACAGAGAGCAGAGGATATACTGTGAGTAACGAGGTGAGTGGGAACAGGTGCGTGATCGCAGATTGGGAACAGGTGTGACGGAGGACTGGGAGCTCAGGGACGGGAGCGCCTGCCTCTGCGCGTTCGCGGAGGGGGGGGCGTGACAGTTTTCTTTACAAATGATATGTATATTACCAATTCTCCAAGGGTATGCAAACTTTTGAACTGTTGCGGTCCACTGTGAAAGGGCCAATGAATCAGGGAGAGTGCTTGCGGGATTCAGTTCGCAGGGGCAGGTCCCTGGTGGACAACAATACTTTATCCCCCACGGAATAGGTAGGAGCCGGAACGCGGCGGCGGTTGGCACTCGCCCGGTAGGCCCCGGACGACCGAAGCAGCGAGGACCTGGCGCGGTGCCAGGTGCGGTGGCAACGGTGGATGTGCGCTTGGACGGAGGTGACGGACAGGTCCCTTTCCTGAGACGGGAATAGCAGGGGTTGGAAACCAAAGAGGCACTGGATCGGGGACATGCCAGTAGCGGACGTAGGAAGGGT
Source organism: Esox masquinongy (assembly GCA_016801175.1). Taxonomy (NCBI): domain Eukaryota; kingdom Metazoa; phylum Chordata; class Actinopteri; order Esociformes; family Esocidae; genus Esox; species Esox masquinongy. The sequence goes on along the minus strand of JACXGI010005164.1, from coordinate 37,426 downwards.
GTTGTTGGCGTACTCCACCCACGGGAGCTGGGAGGACCATGTGGTGGGGTTAGCGGAGACCAGACAGCGGAGGGTGGTCTCTAGGGACTGGTTGGCCCGTTCGGCTTGACCGTTGGTCTGGGGGTGGAAACCGGAAGAGAGGCTGACGGTGGCGCCGATGGCAAGGCAAAACGATTTCCATACCGCCGAGGTGAATTGGGGACCCCGGTCGGAGACCAGGTCGGTGGGGAGACCGAAGAGACAAAACACTTCTCTCACTAGGATGGCCACTGTCTCCTTGGCAGTGGGGAGTTTGGGCAATGGGAGGAAACGAGCGAACTTGCTGAACCGGTCTATTACGGTGAGGATGGCTGTGTTCCCTTCGGAGAGGGATAGACCGGTGACAAAATCCAGAGACAGGTGGGACCAGGGACGGCATGGAATGGGCAGGGGACGCAGGAGACCAGAGCTGGGCCGGTTAGAGCTCTTGTTCTGTGCGCAGACTGGACAGGCAGAAATGTATTCCCGGGTGTCCTTACGCATAGAGGGCCACCAGAAGCGCCTGCTGAGAAATGCCAAGGTGTGAGCAAGACCGGGATGGCATGTCAGCTTCGACGCATGTGCCCAGTTCAGAACAGCCGACCGGACCGAGTCGGGGACATACAAACGTCTGGGGGGGTCGTTTCCAGGCCCGGGAGTGCGCAGGAGAGCTGTCTTCACTTCCTCTTCTACTCGCCAGAGCGCGGCGCCGATTACGCATTCCTTGGGTAGGATTGCGTCGGGTGGGACGCACGTCCCCTCCACCCTCGAAAAAACACGGGACAAGGCATCTGGCTTGCCGTTCCGTGACCCCGGCCTATAGGTCAGCGTAAAGTTGAAACGGCCGAAGAATAGGGCCCACCTGGCCTGACGGGGGTTCAGGCGCTTGGTGGATCGAATATATTCCAAATTCTTGTGGTCAGTCCAGACTAGGAACGGGGGCTCCGCTCCCTCCAGCCAGTGGCGCCACTCCTCGAGGGCAATCTTAACAGCGAGGAGTTCACGATTCTCTACATCGTAATTGGCTTCAGCAGGGGACAGACGGCGGGACAGGAACGCGCACGGATGGAGTTTTCCGTCCTCGGGATGTCGCTGAGACAAGACTGCCCCAATTCCAGAGTCCGAGGCATCCACCTCGACCACGAATTGCCGGGACGGATCCGGTTGAGTGAGAACAGGAGCGGAGGTAAAACGTGCCTTGAGATCACGAAAAGCCTCCTCCGCCTCCGAGGTCCATGCGTAAGGCTTAGTGCACGAGGTGAGGGCTGTTAGGGGAGCCGCAACCCGGCTGTAATTACAAATAAAACGTTGATAGAAGTTGGCGAACCCCAGGATGCGTTGCAACTCCTTCCTGGAGTCTGGCCTCAGCCATTCCAGAACCGCCCTCACCTTGGACGGATCCATCTGTACCACTCCTTTGGAGACGATGTACCCCAGGAAGGAGACGGTCGGAACATGGAACTCACATTTCTCTGCCTTGACATACAGCCGATTCTCGAGCAGACGATGAAGGACCTGTCTTACGTGCTGGGTATGTTCCGTTAGGTCCTTGGAGAAAATTAAGATATCGTCCAGATAAACGAAAGCGAAACGCCCGATCATATCCCCCAATACCTCATTGATAAAGCGTTGAAACACGGCCGGGGCGTTGGTAAGGCCGAATGGCATTACCGTGTACTCGAAGTGGCCCATCGGCGTATTAAAACCCGTGAGCCATTCGTCCCCCTCCCGGATTCTCACCAAGTGATAGGCGTTGCGCAGATCGAGTTTCGTAAAAACCGTGGAGCCCTGGAGGGAGTCAAAAGCGGAATCCATCAGCGGAAGGGGTTACTTGTTCTTCAATGTGATGTCGTTCAGGCCCCGGTAATCGATACAGGGACGGAGTGAGCCGTCCTTCTTCCCCACGAAGAAGAACCCCGCAGCCAGAGGGGAGGAGGATGGGCGGATGCTGCCTGACTCCAGAGAGTCCCTGATGTATTTCTCCATCACCTCTCTCTCGGGCTTGGAGAGGCTGTAGAAGCGACTCTTGGGAAAAGTGGAACCGGGAAGCAGCTCGATAGCACAGTCGTAGGGTCTGTGGGGAGGTAACGAAAGCGCACGCTGCTTGTTGAACACCTCCCCGATGTCGTGGTAAACGGCGGGCACTCTGGACAGATCGGGAGGTTGGGAGCAGGTGGTCCGGTTCTGTGAGTCTGGGGGACCGGCCGTCCGCAGGCAGTCGGCGTGGCAAGCGGAACTCCACTGGACTATGTCACCCGCTGCCCAGTTGATCACAGGATTATGTTTAACCAACCAGGAGTGCCCCAAAACCAGTGGGATGTGGGGGGAACTGGTGACGAGGAAACGTATCGTCTCGGTGTGGTTGCTGGACAGCAACAACTCAATGGGTTCCGTCCGAAACGTGACCTTGGCCAAACGTCTACCGTTCAGGGAAACGGCTTCAATGGTATCTGGCAACGGGTCCACGGAGAGCCCTAGTTGGGAGACCAGGACAGAGTCCAGAAAACTGTCGTCAGCTCCGGAGTCAATCAGGGCTTGTATCCTGAGACGCTGGCCGTGGTGGCAGATGGTGGCGTAAAAGGGCACACGGGCGCTGGAGAGCCCCGTAGTTGGGCTGGTCACACGTCCACCGGACACCAATGGGGCTGTAGATTTACTAGCCTTCTGGGGGCAGGAGGCGATATAATGACCCGGGAGGCCGCAGTACAGGCAGCTGTTACTGTACCTCCTACGCTGGCGTTCCGTCTCATCCAAGCGAACACGGGCCAGGCGCACGGGTTCCATGTCCAGGTTCTGATCCGAGGCGGGCACGAAGGGAGGAGTACTGGCCCCCACAGCAACGGGTCCGGAAGGCGGCGATGGGGGTGCTCCCCGCTGTTTCTCCCTTTTAGGCTCCCGAGCCCGGTTGTCCTTTTCTGATGGACAGAGTGATAAGGCTATCCAGGCTATCTGGCTCGGGGTGAGAGACCAGTTCGTCCCTCAGGTGGTCGTTTAACCCATTGATGAAAGCCGCCTGCAAGGCCTCGCCGTTCCATCCACTCTCCGCGGCGAGGGTGCGGAACTTGATGGTGTAATCCGCGACGCAGCGCCTCCCCTGGCACAGCGCAAACATGCGAGTGGAGGCATCCTTCCCTCGAACGGGGTGATCGAACAAATTCCGCATCTCGTTAGTGAACGTGGCGTAGGACTGGGTCGACGGGTGATGTCGCTCCCAGAGAGCGGAGGCCCACTTCAAGGCGGGTCCAAGGAGTAATCCGACCAGGTAGGCGATCTTGGAACTATCTGTGGCGTATGTTCGGGGCTGCTGCGCAAATACCAGGCTGCACTGTAGCAGGAACGAACGGCACAGGCCCAGGTCCCCGTCGTACCGTTCGGGGGTGGGAACCCAAGGTTCGCGATCCTGGGATGGTGCCGGTGTGGGAATAGTGAGCGGAATGACTGGGGCTTTCAGTTGGTCCTGAATGGTCGCGATGGTACCTGAGAGGGCGTGTATGTTGCCCATGATGGCAGTCAGTGCGTTCTGTTGTTGGTCGAGCTCGGAACCCAGAGAAGCGACTGCCTGACGAACGATGTCCAAATCCGCTGGGTCCATGGCTGACCGGATCATACTGTCAGGAACGGGAGTGGGGACCCAATCGCGGAAAGGAAGAGCGAGGGGGGAGAGACAGAGAGGACGATCGGAGTCAGGCAGGGAACCGATTCCCAGACAGGGGGCGGGGGTGCAGACCGGTGGCAGGCAGAGTAGTCGGGGACAGGCAGTAGGTCGGTACACGGGCGGACGGCAGAAGTACCGGCGAGGAGCAGGCAGAGTAGTCAGGGACGGGCAGATGGTCGACACACGGGCTGGCAGCTGAGGTACAGGAAGGGAGCAGGTAGAGAAGTCGGGGACAGGCAACGAGTCGGTACACGGAAAATCCAAACAGAAGGAAGACTCGAAGGTAGCTGAGAAGCGCATGTAGTAATCGACCATGATCCGGTGGGGAAGGAATGACAGAGAGCAGAGGATATACTGTGGGTAACGAGGTGAGTGGGAACAGGTGTGTGATCGCAGATTGGGAGCAGGTGTGACGGAGGAGTGGGTGCGCGCTGGCAGCTCAGGGACGCGAGCGCCTGCCTCTGCGCGTTCGCGGAGGCGGGGGCGTGACAGTTTTCTTTACAAATGGTATGTAAATTACCAATTCTCCAAGGGTATGCAAACTTTTGAGCACAACTGTATGTTTTAGATATCTATGGAAACACCTGTGTAATGATCATGCTGTTTAATCAGCTTGTTGATTTATTGTTGATTTATTGTAATGATCATGTTGTTTAATCAGCTTCTTGATTTATTGTTTTGAAAAATATATGCCCACTTTGAATTTAATGCCAGCAACACGTTTCTAGAAAGCTGAGACCGGGGCAACAAAAGACTGGAAAAGTTTCGTAATGCTAAAAACTAAACCTGGTGGAACATCTCACAACAAATTTGTTTAATTGGGAACTGGTCCGTAACATGATTGGGTATAAAATGAGCATCCCAGAGAGGATGAGGGTTTACCACTCTGTGAATGACTACGGGAGCAAATAGTGCAACAATTTAAGAATAATGTTTCTCAATGTAAAATTGCAAAGAGTTTGGGGATCTCATCATCCGCGGTACATAATATCATTAAAAGATTCAGAGAATACGGAGAAATATTTGTACACAATTGACAAGGCCAAAAACCAATATTGGATGTGATCTTCGGGCCCTGCATTAAAAACAGACATGATTCTGTAGGGGAAATCACTGCATGGGCTCAGGAAAACTTCCGAAAACCATTGGCTGTGAACACAGTACGTCGCTGCATCCACAAATGCAAGTTAAAACTTTACCATGCAAAGAAGAAACCATATATAATAAGATCCAGAAACACTGCCACCTTCTCTGGGCCCAAGCTCATTTAAGGTGGACTGAGGCGAAGTGAAAAACTGTCCTCTGGTCAGAGAAATTTGAAATTCTTTTTGGGAATCATGGATGCCACGTCCTCGCCCGGCTTGTCATCAGCTCACAGTTCATTTGCCTGCATCCGTGATGGTATGGGGGTGCATTAGTGCACATGGGGTGGGTGACTTGCACATATGTGAAGGCACCATTAATGCTGAACAATATATACAGGTTTTGGAGCAACATATGCTGCCATCTAGTCAACGTCTTTTCCAGGGAAGGCCTTGCTTATTTCAGCTAGACAATTCCAATGCCAATGGCTCCGTAGTAAGAGTTCAGGTGCTAAACTGGCGTGCCTGCAGTCCAGACCTGTCACCCATTGAAAACATGTGGCACATTATGAAATGAAAAATATGACAAAGGAGACCCTGAACTGTTGAACAGCTGAAATCCTATATCAAGCAAAAGAATGGGAAACATTTCACTTTCAAAACTACAGAGTATTGTAAAAAAGAAGAGGTGATGCAACACTTTGGTAAACGTGCCCCTGTCCCAACTTTTTTGAATTGTGTTGCTGGCATCAAAATCAAAATGGGCATGTATTTTTCCAAAATCAAACAAATTCTGTTTCAACATTTGTTATTTTGTCATTGTACTATTTTCAGTTAAATATAGGGATAAATGTTTTGTGCATCATTGCATTCTGTTTTTATCTGCATTTTACGTGGCGTCCCAACTTTTTTGGAAACAGCGTTGCATGCGCATTGTCTTTTGAAAAATATTCCTCCAGAAACATACCCTGTTACATGAAAAGCATACCTTTGACGGACATAGCCCTAGGAGTAATTTTTGTACAGAGCCCAAGAACGGTCTGGGATTTTATTTGACAATGGGGAAAGAGCTACTGCGTAAAATCTCCAATGTGGATTTGATTTGAGCCATAAGTAAATACGACCCCGGTAGAGGCTTTATGAGGTTAAAAGTATTTTTGTTTGTAGTCCCTTATGGAAACGCTGTCACATCCTGTCAGTTCTATGTTCTCTCCAAAGCTGCCCCGGCTGCAATGAATTGACTTCTGAAAACAACTATGTTCATGTAAGACCCCCCCCCACCCCCACTTGTAGTTGTTCTCTGATAATTACTCAGATAGTTGCCATTTACATCAATGTCTGAAAACAGTAGGCACATGGCTTCCTGTACAGGTTTTTTCAAATACATAAATAAGTGGTGGATGGTTACCAAGGAAAATAATGAAAAATGGCACTTCCATTTCAATGCAAATAAGGATAGAAATGAGTGTACTGTGGATTTACAGTGGTTCATTAGAATGAACCGAGCACATTGCTGTGTGTTTTAAGTGAAAAGTCTCCTCTAGCCTGAGTAAATTAGTGTTCAATCTCCTGCACTGGCCGTAAAATTAAACTGTCTGTCACCATGCAGCATCTCAACCTGCTAAGAAGTACTAGAATGGGATGGCGCTGTCCTCCTGATGTCTATCTGCTGTAGCTCTTGGATAGAGAGAACACAGTTTATCTTTTTTTATTTTAATTTAGATTGTCTGCAATAACCCCCCAGCCTATTAAGTCAGTCTCACGTGAACCTATTAGGGTTTTTTTATGCATTGTGTTGTATACACTTCCAAACAATCTCCAGCATATGGGTTAAAGGTCTGGGGTGGTCTTTCATTTCTGAAATGTATTTCTGGACACTGCTGTACTGGACTCAAAGAGACTATAAGAGTTCACCTCCGGTTTGACATTTCCAAAAGGGAATATCCAAACGTAGATTGGAATCTGGTGAGACCATGCAGGTGTGAAAATATTGCTGTATTCATTTGTATGATGGATTATGAGCCAAGCTGTACTGCCCTCAGTGGAGGTAAGATAAGTGCAAACTGGAGTGAGTTTTTAAATGGAGTGCTGCTATTTAACACATACATAGATGTTTGTCCAGAGCCACCAAATTTACAGAAACTTGGTGGTTCAGATGTCAACACTTTGGTCTATTTTGACATATATTATTATCTTTGTGGTTTTATTTTGTTTCTCCCCTTAGCGATATCTTAAATGCTACAGATACAGTAAGAGGATTAGATGCAATGTAATGATTAAGAAGTGATAGAGAGGTTTCCAAACAGTGGCAGTTGCCATTTCCAGCTAAATTGATAGAATGACAGGACCAAGACAGTTTCAACCACACACGAGAGCTTTGCAATCTCAGCCTTTCTACTTAGATCAGAATCAAAGAAAGCTTCATAAGCATGAAAGGTTTGGAGAATTATAGACAAGGCCTTTCAAACACATCTACTTCAAAATGTCATTCCGTAAAGTAATACTATTCCTCTAAGTTTGTTTTTGTGTATGTACCTCCTACAAAACATTTCACTTATAAAATATGTTGCTTTCAATTGGATGTCCATAGAAGTAGCTTTCAGTTACTGTAGCTACGGGTGATCAATTTTAATTACATATAAAAACCTAACCTCTATGGTTTTACCCTGGTATATTGCATTTTAAAAGCTTCATGTGTGACAATTAAAACCTGTGTGTCTGAGTTAATTCTTGAAATAGTTTAATGATGCAGGAAGGCCAGTTTATTTTGCTGTGGTAGCATTAGCAATGCTTTGAAGGGAAGGTTCTGTGGGGACCTGAGTGTGTAGACTGCATTAAAAGTTTAAAAGAGTTGCTGCAATACTGAACAAAGGTCAAGTGAATGAAGACAGGATGTCACAGAAAGAAGAAAAACCTGTAATATTGTCCTGTTGCTATAAGAACTGTCTTTGTAATGATGACTGATGAACAGAATGTGCCTTCTGTCAATGTCTTTTTTTCTCCACAGCACAATTTCCCATAAGGTTTTTGTCTGACAACCTTTCCCTCTAACGTTCATTTTATTTTTATTTTTTTTTAACTTACAGGAGTGGGGAGGTAGGAGGGAGACAGAGATGTGTCTGGAATTTAATCCCACTACACCTATCCATCAACGAATAGACTGTTCCCACCGCCGCCTTCACACAACGAGCTGATGAGTCCATCATACTATGCCTACACAACCACGTCCTCCTGGGTTTCCATAAAAAGACATACACTTCACATGCCATTACACCACCATACATTTCCCTTTGCCTTTGATTCTTTAAAGGAAGACTGTTGCAGTGTGCAAATGCTGCTGCGGTGCTCTGTTCATTTCTGTGCAATATGCTAAGGAGCAATTCCACTTGAAGACCATAGGATCTGACAGGCTTCCTGTCCCAAAGCCTGACACCACTTTTCTTCACCCGGCAAAGAGAAGTTAGAAAGCTTGAGAGGTCCAGGATCTAATTTCTAATAGGAAGTGAAGAGTTAAGAGATGACCCAGCTGAGGATGCCATCAGTGTCTCTCTGCCTGCCTGCCAGAGAGGGAGTGTAGCTCTCACATTACTTCTGGACTCACTAATTAATGGTTGCCCGTGGAGTAACTTGTACCTGTCAGTGTCTGGCTCTCTCGTATATTCAATAACTTGAGGGAATCGAAATTGAGTGCCAGCTAAGCTCGAACAAACTGCAAATGGTGCATGGGATACATCCTGGTTCTCTTAGTGACCTGACAGAAAGCCTTATATGTAAGAAATTATTATTATTAATGAACATAGACTCTCAGCTACTCTTGACTGCCAAAGTAGAATGTTTTATGAATTCCGATGATGGTTGAGTGGGTGATTGTACAGTGTACAGGTGCTCAAGCAAGTTTGTGTGCCATATGTCCATGTACTTATAAATGCCAGAGCCTTCCATAACCCAGTGCCTATTTACATTAAAGAGACATTGTGAAAATGTTCCATAGTGGTCACTTGTAATTATTGCATCTACTCCCACCAGGGACTCTGTTTTGATAATTATGGAGTACAGGGTTCATCTTATTATTGCACATATTTCCATACCTACGGGATTAACCACACGACTCAGGGTTCATACTTCTACTTTTCTGTTAGAGGAGCTTCATCTGCAGACTTCACTCTAGATAATGAGTAAAACAAGAATAATGCAGAAAAGTAAAACAAATATTTCATTTACATGCAGATTTGGGTAGTTGTGTAAAAATGCCAGTTATAATCCCGAGTTCTTGGGACTTGTTTTTTTCTGTTTGCAGATGCTCATCCATCCCAAACATCTTACTTGTTTTGAATAATGAATTTCCTAGTGTGTTTGTTACTGTCGTGAAATACAGTATCTCACAGAAGTGTGTACACCCCTCACATTTTTTGCAAATATTTGATTATATCTTTTCATGTGACAACACTGAAGAAAGGACACTTTGCTACAATGTAAAGTAGTGAGTGTACAGCTTGTATAACAGTGTAAATTTGCTGTCCCCTCAAAATAACACAACACACAGCCATTAATGTCTAAACCGCTGGCAACAAAAGTGAGTACACCCCTAAGTGAAAATGTCCAAATTGGGCCCAAATTGTCAATATTTTGTGTGGTCACCATTATTTTCCAGCACTGCCTCAACCCTCTTGGGCATGGAGTTCACCAGAGCTTCACAGGTTGCCACTGGAATCCTCTTCCACTCCTCCATGACCACATCACGTAGCTGGTGGATGTTAGAGACCTTGCGCTCCTCCACCTTCCATTTGAGGATGCCCCACAGATGCTCACTAGGGTTTAGGTTTGGAGACATGCTTGGCCAGTCCATCACCTTTACCCTCAGCTTCTTTAGCAAGGCAGTGGTCGTCTTGGAGGTGTGTTTGGGGTCATGTTGGAATACTGCTCTGCGGCCCAGTCTCCGAAGGGAGGGGATCATGCTCTGCTTCAGTATGTCACAGTACACGTTGGCATTCATGGTTCCCTCAATGAACTGTAGCTCCCCAGTGCCGACAGCACTCATGCAGCCTCAGACCATGACACTCCCACCACCATGCTTGACTGTAGGCAAGACACACTTGTCTTTTTACTCCTCACCTGGTTGCCGCCACACACACTTGACACCGTCTGAACCAAATAAGTTTGTCTTGGTCTCATCAGATACAGGACATGGTTACAGTAATCCATGTCCTTAGTCTGCTTGTCTTCAGCAAACTGTTTGCAGGCTTTCTTGTGCATCATCTTTAGAAGAGGCTTCCTTCTGGGACGACAGCCATGCAGACCAATTTGATGCAGTGTGCGGTCTGAGCACTGACAGGCTGACCCCCCACCCCTTCAACCTCTGCAGCAATGCTGGCAGCACTCATACACACTCATTTCCCAAAGACAACCTCTGGATATGACGCTGAGCACGTGCACTCAACTTCTTTGGTCGACCATGGCGAGGCCTGTTCTGAGTGGAACCTGTCCTGTTAAACCGCTGTATGGTCTTGGCCACCGTGCTGCAGCTCAGTTTCAGGGTCTTGGCAATCTTCTTATAGCCTAGGCCATCTTTATGTAGAGCAACAATTGTTTTTTTCAGATCCTCAGAGAGTTCTTTGCCATGAGGTGCCATGTTGAACTTCCAGTGACCAGAATGAGGGAGTGTGAGTGCGATAACACCAAATTGAACACACCTGCTCCCCATTCACACCTGAGACCTTGTAACACAAACGAGTCACATGACACCGGGGAGAGAATATGGCTAATTGGGCCCAATTTAGACATTTTCACTTAGGGGTGTACTCAATTTTGTTGCCAGCGGTTTAGACATTAATGGCTGTGTGTTGAGTTATTTTGAGGGGACAGCAAATTTAAACTGTTATACAAGCTGTGCACTCACTACTTTACATTGTAGCAAAGTGTCATTTCCTCAGTGTTGTCACATGAAAAGATATAATCAAATATTTGCAAAAATGTGAGGGGTGTACTCACTTCTGTGAGATACTGTAAGTGGCTGTGGTTGAGTTGATTTAACTGACTGGCTGTTGCTGAGATGTAGGAAAGAAAGCACCACCCCGTCATTATTCCTTCTAAGCTGTTGATCAAACCTCAGGCTGTGCCTCAAAATGCATGTCTCTCTAACCCTCTCTGTAAGGTAGCCCTTGACCTTGCCGTGTGTCTTCATGTCCCAGATATCCTCTTGAAAATTAATTACAGATTAGTGACAGCCCCAAGAAAGGTTTTATTTGGTCGCCCCCCTTTCTGTGTCACTCTCATTCTGCTGTTTAGGAGTGGGGAGAAAATGACATAGGATTTAAGAAAATGGCAGACTTGAAACAGTTTTGCTTCAAAATCTGAGTTGCCTGGCCTCTGTAAATTCAGGATTTCTGCAAGGAGTTTTAAATCTTACAGATGAGGTGTAGGTTGCAGAGGGCATGCTGGAATTAGCTTGCTAGAATGAGTAATGAACGGGGGGACTCTAAAACTAAAACTAGTGCTCAAAAAAATTAAGGGTTCACTTAAATCACACATCGGGTCTCAATGAAATATAATAAAGGTCAACATCTTTACTGTACATTGTGTAATTCGCTGAGAACAAAATGATGTAATAATGGTTGATGGAAACCAAAATCACCAACCGACTGAATGCTGGTTTCAAACTCACACCGAAAATCAAAGTAAACAACTGAAATCACACGCTGTTCCAACTTGCGTGAATTTCGTCAAGGCAGCTCATAATGTGACTCAGTAGAGTGTATTGTTCCAACGTGCCTGTATGCATTCCCGAAAACATCTGGGCATGCTCCTGATGAAACGGCGAATGGTATCCTGGGGGATCTCCCAGACCTGGATCAGGGCATCAGTGGACCTGGACAGTCTGTGGTGCTACTTGGCAGCGTCGGCTGCAACGATACATAACGTTCCAGACGTTCTCAGTTGGATTCAGGACTAGGGAACGTGAGGGCCAGTCAATGGCATCGATGCCTTCAACATCCAGGAACTGCCTATACACTCTGGCCACATGAGGCCAGGCATTGTCCTGCACCAAGAGGAACCCAGGGCCCAGTTCTGACGATGGGTCTGAAAATTGTATCCCAGTACCTAAGAGCAGTCAGGGTACCGTTGGCTAGCACGTGGAGGTCTGTGTGACTCTCTAATGACATGCCTCCCCAGACCATCACCGACACACCGCCAAACCGGTCATGCTGGATGATGTTGCAGGCAGCATAACGTTCACCACGGCGTCTCCAGACTCTTTCACGTCCGTCACGTGCTCAGTGTGAACTGTGAAGCGAACGGGGTGCCACTTGAGCTGCAGGATGCTGGGCTGTGGGACGTCGGATCCTCATGCGACCCTCTAGGTGTCTGTTTCTGACAGTTTTTTTTGTTGATTGAACTTGAGAAAAATGATTCAGATACCTCTGCAGTATAGAATAAGGCTGAATGTCTGAAATTAAAACAGTCAATATGATTGGATGAATGTGTTATTTTGTTAATTTAGAGCCTATGTGCAAATGGATAATTATTTTTCCTTTCATCTATGCAGGGCCAAACAAGAGGACAGTAATTGTTATTTTACATTTATAGTTCAAACATAAAAATGAAAAGCCCTAAAATTGGCACCAATCCAAAGAACTGATGACAAAGACTGATCTGTCCTGCATTCTTAGGGCTACACACAGACACATTTACATTTTAGTCATTTAGCAGCTGGTCTTATCCAGAGCAACAGACACCCTTCAACTGCCTCCAGACTTGTCTCAACTTCCCCTTTAAGACAGAAGTGATTGCATCCCTCTGTGACCAAAGGAAGGTACATTCTATAAAATTATCCTGTATTTTTTTCATGTTGAGAAACAGAATCAATCAATCTGAGGACATTGTAGTGAGATAAAACTGCTATGGCTGTATTTGTTTGACTAGTCTGGCTAGTCCAAGTGCAGGTTTGTCATTCCTTTAAATAATTTCCTGTCTTTTAGCACCACTGCACACAGACATGTCATTCAAAATTGGTCCTGAACCTCTGCAAGATCCCTTTTTTTTAAGAAATTTCATCCGAGAGGTTAAGTGCAAGGGCAGAATAAACCTTGTGGCTTTTGGGCCCAATAAACTAACCACTAGACAGCCTGCTTTTTTCCCAAAAAGATGAAATATGCTAAAAATTGTTTAGCTACCACATTCCTATTAGTTGTTCTCACATTGCCAGACCCTGGGTAACAACAAATGGTTTGATAGCAATGCTAGCTTTCCTCAGATATTCAGAAACTGAGAAAACATTTGTTCAGGTGAGTGTTCTCACCAGACGAACAGCTCTCACAAATCACAAGTTTGGATATGCCGAAGAAGGCGGATCAGTGCGCTCAAACAAAATACCTCCCCCCATGTGCAAATTTATACTGTAGCCATTTAAAAATTGCGGAAGTAGCTGTCTGGCTTGAGAGACTACATTAGAGCTGGTTTTCAACAAAACAGATTAATATTTTTATAGAAACATTTTTGCATCAATTTCATGAACCTGAGATGGATCTCTACACCAGATTCCCAGACTGATCCTGTCTTTCACTGCTTCTTTGGACACTCACTGGACGTAGAAATATCTATGAGACAAGTCGACCAAATACAGAGCCCTCATTCATTTGGAATTGTCATGCATAATACTACCGTACTACCGTACATAATACTTCCAATCACTGTCACTTACACTATGTTAATTTAATGATTCATGGCAAAAAGTGTGTTGTTAATTTTATAAATGATGAACTTCCCTACACACTAAATGAAAGTTTGCTCCCTGTTTGCATCTTTGTGTGTCTGTAGCCTAATTGTTCTAATTTGTTGTTTGAAATAAGACGAAAGTGTTGCAGGGAGCGGCACAGAATTGTTCAGGGACCTAGAGGGCATTTATTCATGGGAAGAGGAATAAACGCACAAAGAAATAAAGGCAAACTGCTGGGGTCTTGAGTGGCATCATTTCGGAGGCGTCACCATGGCTGCTTTGGATGTGTAGGTGCTGGCGGCGAATTGCCAGTGGACTCAACATCTTTCGTCTCCTGGCTGTCAGCCTCCTCTTTCATCTCCTGCATCTCTGGGGTAGTTCCGCATCAAGGACAGCTAGCTGTTGTATCGCACACATCTTTTTCTCTATCAGCTTCTCCCCAAGTCCGGGCCTTTTTTATCCTTCCCAATCGAGGCCAGATTTGGCGCAGGTGTGACTCCTATATAGGAAGCTGCTGAGCTGCGTTCAGGGCCAGATGGTTTTCACTGGAGCGCTGGCCCGAAGCTGACGTAAGAGAGGGCACCTCCTTGACTCAAAAATGAACCTTCAGTGACTAGATATCACAGTTTATTGTGCAATGGAGGGGAAAGCACAGCATTTGAGCCTGTATATGTTTCCTCTCCCTATGAGGTTGAAATTCATTTACAAAAACCAGTGTTGGCTCGGTGCATTCATCGACAGACATAATGCATAACACTTTCTAGGTAATCATTCATGACAAGGCTAACAATATTGAAGTTTATGACATGTAGGCTACGTTTACCATGGCAATGCTGCCTCAGGTTAGCCATGATGACAAAACACTCAGACATATCAAGGCATTGACAACTCAAAAACAGAGAATACATCAATAATATCAAAGTGGTGCTCATCAGTCATGGTTTGAATGTTTATTTTTCAATGTTCCCCCCAGAATTGTCCTGTCATAGTAGATCAATGATGTTGTCATTCAGAGGTGATCAGGTCATACAAGGATTAGATAGGTAGAGTAATGCACAGTTTACCATTTCAAAAGGGACAGTTTGTTCTTCCACAGTGTTTTATGTCTGGACGAGGATAGTCTGAAGGATGAAACCGTGTCAATTGCTACTCAGATCAAAATTCCTCTAGAGTATGTAATCATGCTATAGGACGGTGAAAAAAATCTTGAAAGCACCTGTGAATATCTAACATTGCTTTCTTCCTCTCTGTTTGGTAAAACAGTCTTATTGGGCATGGGTTGTTGACACTAGGCTTTATAGAATATTGATAAAGAGCCTAGATTTTAGAGGGCAAGGATGGACGGCAAACTGCAAAACATTTTAATTGTATCCTTATTTTACCAGGTAAGTTGATTGCAAAAAAACATTCAAATTCATGGAAATGACATGATTTAGGAATGTAATGTTAGTGTATTGTAAAAAGTTACATTTGCTCTCTGACAAAGATGTGGAATTGAAATGATGACATGCAATGTTGTGGGAAAGAGTTCAGTGGGAGATTTCGTCCATACGTCTATGTCTTTTTTACATTCTCAGCGAATACAATGGTAATAAACACATTCAACTGTTCTGCCTCTAAATATCCATGCATGTCTCACTTGTTCTGAATCTGTAATCATGCATGAGATATTTTCTACATTAAAACCCCTCATGTATATTTGAGCTAGTGCATCTGAAATTGTATATGCGGCCCATATTGTAAATTACATAATATACCCTCATTCCATTTAGCATGTTTGACTTCTAATAAATTAAAAGCATATTCATCAACATGAAAGTTTGATCAAAGATGACCATGACCAAGAGCATGAACAAGAGCAGAGTGTCATATTTACAAAGGCTGACATATCCCATTGTGCTCCTAATCAATGAGCAGTGCATTTCATGGATAAAGTATGGCAACGAAGTAAGAAGTTGTGTCAAAGAATACAACTATTTTCTTATGATTTACTTGTCTTCATTTCCCTTTGATGTATGCTTTTTTCCATAAATGCATCAAAATCCTTTCCTAGATGTTTTTCTGTTGATATGTCACATCAAAATTGAGTCAAGCATGCAATTTCATCCACCATCAAAATAATTTATTACCGTCACTCTATTCTAGCTTCCAAGCAGTACACCCATGAGAAATCCATTTAAGTGTATGATTTTATGTCATGCTTTTCACTGTCCTTCTCAATTCCAGCAAATGCCAAGATCAAAAGCTTTTGTTTTATTTGATGCCTTTGTTTTCTTGTCACTATATCTAACAACAGTTTCACCAGTTTTAGCCAGCAGCGTACCACCCTGCATCCCACTGCTGGCTTGTCTTTAAAGCTAAGCAGGGTCGGTCCCTGGATGAAAGACCAGATGCTGCTGGAGGTTGTGTTAGAAGGCCAGTCCCAGGGCCATCCCAGTACCCTAGGGCAGTGACTTGGGACATTGCCTTCTGTGTCAGTGACATGGAACATTGCCTTGTGAGCCTTTCAGATGGCATTCAATAGGTGTCTTGGCTCTGGTCAGTAAAGATCATGGCACCGAAGACACGTTGTGAACTAATTGTGTCTGGGTGTTACCACCTACGAAGGTAATCATTTACAACAAACAATTGACAACAACAGGCTATTTTCCTCCAGAAATAAAACGATCTCCATCAGAAACCAAGTGTCCATACTCGTGGAATGGTCTGATTCCACATATTCCATTATAGATTACTCATATGTAACTAAACTAGTGCTGTCAAACAATTAAAATAATGAATTGCGATTAATCACATAATCTTATGTAGTTAAACGTAATTAATCACAATTTTAGAATGTGTTCAAATGTGGTCCTAAAATAACAATGTTCTGTTGACAATGGAGCACATTATGTTAATGACATACTGTAGGCCTACTGTGGGAACGGGGAAAAAGTTTGGGGGAAAAATCTGTAAAATGCTCTGGACAGCTCCAGCACAAGCCAAGAACTAATAAAGGTTCTGGTACACTGTTGCAAGTCAAGCCCTGACAGTGGATGGTTCTGTGGCCAAACACATGAGTTTAAGGGAAATAATAAGAATTATCTGCAATTTGTCTAAGTTTATAAATGGCTTGAAATACATTGTCTCTCTGTGCCCCAAACCCTCTCACTGAGGGAGAGCATGGTTTACCTAGTGCAAGTGCAGCATCATCTGGTTATATCGCTCCCCCCAACTAATGCGATTTGATAGAACTTGTTGTTATAACGATTATCTACATGAAATGTTCTGTCACAGCGAAAACATGATAATGGGGAACCTCAGTCGTTTGTGGTACATACCATATACACTTCATGTGATAGATGTCAGTCGCAGGTTTTACATTTTAGAAAACAGATAAAAGGGGAAACCAATGTGTTTTGCAAATATCCCCGAGAGTGGGACTCACAGCGGGTCAAGCGTTTCAGATTGAACCAGCTATCTATTTGAATATCCGCGATAGGTACACTCCAAAGAGGGGTAGGAAATGACCACAAGTGAAAGAAACATAAAAGTGATCAATGGATGAAAAAATGGGCATGAATGTTAAGGTAACATTTTAATTTAAAATTTGTTCAGGGTTAGTGCAAATCACAGAATCCAATCCTGTACAACTGCATTACCTCCACAGGGATTTGGCACATGAACACCTCAAGCTTTCGTAACATACGAAATCAGGTGCCATACATTTACATAAAACAGTTTACGTATTCCAATGAGACGAAAACATATGCTATTTTACAAACGCTACTGAACGTATTATATAGCACATATTTACGCAAAACATCTAAGCCATGTCTTGAACCGGCGACATTCAGCTCTGCAGACAATGGGGCAATGGATTTTGGTGGATGAGTAACGGCCATTGTCGCTACTAATTTATTACATATTATGTAATAAATGCATTTTCACAGCACCTGGGTTAAAGTTTGGGTTAAGGTTAGGTATCACTGCACTGAGGTTAAGGTTAGGTTTTAAGGTTTGTGGTAAGGTTATAGAATGAAAAAGGTTAGTTTAAAGTTTGTTTAGGGTTAGGTATCATAACACTGGGGTTATGGTTAGGGTTTGGGTTAAGGTTAGGTATCACAGCACTGGGGTTAATAAGGTTAGGGTTAAGGTTTGGGTTATGGGTAGAAAAAAAATCATTTGTAACATATTGTAGCGAACTTGGTAACCCCACTACTCGCCATCCCTAACAGCATGTCTTATTTGGAGCAGTGGGTAGTGCACCCATCTGTAAAGCTGAAGGTTGTGGGTTTGAAACACAGCCTGTCAATCACTATTTTTTTTCTGGATTATTACCTTATCGTTACTTTACCTGACATAGTATATCTTAGAAATTTGTCTGTCAGACATTTTCATAAAATTGTCTACGTATTCCAATGATTATTACTCCCAATTTTACTTCACTTAACATAATATATCTTGTGAATTCGGCTGTCAAAGATTTTCATATAATAGTTTATGTATTCCAATGAGACCAGGTTGTGTAGTTAGATGAGCAGAATACAGCAAACTCAAAATTCCTCTTGCAGAAGAGGGAGTTTTAAATTTGACTCTTTCTCCATCTACTGCTGATGTCATTTATGATGGTGTCACTGTAGGCTGTGTCACTGCTGTTCCAGATCAGAAAACAGTTTACAGTGCTATCTGAAGAGTGTGCCTAGATGACGGGAAATAAAAATAATACAAAGACACATTCTTTGAGATTATTGTTTATATATTTTTTGTGGTGAAATTAAATGTCTAGACATGTTTTTAAGGAAAATATTGAGCTGGTACACACAGTGGTGGTGGTGTGTGTGGGGGGGGGGGGGATTACTCAGAAATCATACTTGAGGAAAATAAAAAATAACTT
>JACXGI010005164.1:0-18982 GCA_016801175.1 Esox masquinongy | reverse complement strand
ACTCTGGTCATTGAAGATCCCATGGCACTTATTGTCTCATTCTTTTTTGTGCCAAATGTGTTCAATTAGTAATGTATGGAAGCCAGTAATTAGTATGGAAGCCAGTCTGGATAAGAGCATCATCTAAATTAAAAATGTAAATGTAGAAAATGACTCAAGTAAAAATGAAAGTCACTCAACAAAAAACATCTTATGTGAAAGTCTGAAAGTATATGCTTTTAAATACATGGACATATCAAAGGTAAATGTAGTTAATAAAATATGCACATACTTGCAGCCCTTGCAAAAGCTCTTAAACACATAAGTGTTCAAATATTGTCCCAAAAATGGGAAAATCACTTTTTTGGCTGGACATATACTGTAGGTACAAATAATTTCTCATAATAAGCAAACTAGATGGCAAGTTTTGTTTTGTTTATGGAGAGCCATGGATACAACCCAACAATCAAAACCAGTATCAATATGTATGTGTTTGATTGTTCTGGATTTCCTGACTGGTGAAATTTTCCATTTGATTGTATACATTTAGCTTGTTTTGTTATTAAATGTGGTGTCAGGAAGGTTCGAAAATTGCTTTCCTTTGGTTCCTTATTTTCCTCAGTGGATTTCAATGACAGGTTATTCAGTTTTTTTTTTAAATAACTGCCTTTAAACATTTTCTTAAAATTTTCATTGAAATTAATACTCTACCTATAATGTTATCAATAAGACTTAAAAAAACACTGCTCTATTTTTTTTATTTTCATTTTACTCAAAGCACAGATAAGAGACATAGCTATTTATTTACTTAGGCATGAAAACTTTTATTAGGATTATTATAGTGAATGTGTAAATCAACTGGAAATCTATGTATATTTTCACCAGTCATATTCCATTATCTTATGCACAACACATCTCTTTGCATTTTTTATTTATTCTATTTATTTATATTGTCTAACAATAACAGCACCATTACACAAGATACTGAGTATGTGTACATTTATTTAGCAGAACCCTTAAAGGGAATTCTGATCAGTGAATTTCAAACTACGTTTTGTTCTCTATCCATGGAATTATTCCACTGTGCCCCGTGGATAGAGCTAGCCTGACAAGTTTTTATTTATTTTTAGTAATGTTTTTTCAGATACTTAAGCTGATCATTATATTGTGTTCAAACAGACCCCATTTTAAATGGTCAACCAATCATTGGTATCAGGCATGGGTGTGGCTAACACAACTGAACACAACAGGATGAAGGATAGTAACAACACTGCTGATGCTGGAACAGTTCCTATAGAAAGTTACAGAGGGGGCACCACTTTTTAAGTTTTTGTTGTGTCAGTTCAAGCATGTGAATCCACATATACACAATAATCCACACTGAATGGGATTTATTTTGTATTCCTTTGTTTGTGAACTTCCATCCCAGTTTCAGCTTTCTTACAGAAGGCACAAGGTTCTCCTCAAGGATTTGTCTGTACATTCTTTCATTTATTGTTTCATCTTGACAAGTGCCAGTTCCAGAGTTCCAGACAATAGAAAATGTCCCCATAACATGATGCGGCCACCAACATGCTTCACAGTTGGAGTATTGTTTTGAACGTGCCATGCTGCAGCGATTTTAGACCTTGTGACCACTTGGTCCTTATCTTACCTCCGATTGCTAACAAACCTCATGCTGTGTTTTGATGACCACCAACGGCTAGCGTCTAACGCTTTGCGTTTCTTCTTGTTGAATAACAAGTTGCCTGACGCCAGCTCTGAAACACTCAGTAAACAGGGGAAGAAAGCGCTAGTAAAAGTCAACGAGAGTGAAAAGATTTCTTTCGCATCCACAGAACTGTCTACACAGCGTTCTCTACAGAGAAATAGCCAGTGTGACCATGACAATCGCTAATGGGGATGTAGTGCAAATTGCTCTCACGTCTGAGTGCAAACCAAGTGCCTATATATCCTCGGAGCCGCTAGAATGAAATATTGGGTTTGTGCCAAACGTGACCATTTGCATTTATGCCCAAAAATTCAAATCTATGTTTTCCCACATGATAACAGAAAAAAAAGCCTGATCTAACATGGGATTTTTCAGGAATGTCTTCCTTCTTGCTACCTTATCATAGACCAGTCATATTGTTGTCACATGCAGACTTTGAAAACTCTTGGCTATAAATGTCAGTAGCTTGGTCAAAGTTGTCATCACCATTTTGGTAGCCGTTACAGAACTTTGTTTTTGAATATTGTCTGGACCATTTGAAAACATTACTTATAATACAAAAATGAGTAAACCTGTATGAATCTACAAGCTGGTGTACTGATTTTCCTACAGAACAATGTTTCTTCACCTTTGTTTGTCAAGTTCTTTGAATGTTCTAAGAATTTTCCAAATTATATGGAATATTTTATGGTACTATTATCTGTAGACTGATTATGAAAATGCAACCTTTAATTCTACTCTATTTGTAATTCTTGTCTTTGAGTTAAATTAAGATATTAAAATGAAATACAGTAGGTTAATCTAAAAATGTGTTTAATGCGTTGTAGGTCTACACATCCTGGCAATAAAGAATTTTCAATATCAATGGGTTATAGAACTGTCTTAAGTCTGAAGAACATAGCGCCTTTTTAAAATAATTTTTAATATTCAATTATAAGTTGTTTGCTATAGCCTACTTAGCTTCTCAAAACTCTACATGTAAAATGTGATTCCAAAATGTCAAAAGGGAAAAATACTAATGTGAGATTTGAACACTTGCCAGGACTAACTGGAGGTAGACCCTCTCATAGAAAAAAAATGACCTGTCAGCCAAATACATATGATGTAGTTCCATTGATTATCAGAAGAAAAAATAAAAATAACTACAACACAGCAAGCCTTTTTTAGAAAGGGAAGCTTGTGTTATTGTCAGGCTCATTCAATAGTGCTGGACTAGTCTTGCCCTAATTAAAGTGTTCCGCTCTACGGCGCTAGCTAGCTAGCCGTACACTGGTCCTGAACATGCAGAAGCTCCTTCTCTCCATCCATCAAATCTACTGTAATTACTTTTGTTTACAGTGGAGGAAACTGCAGCATTCTGATTAGAAGTTATTGAGGAGATAACTCATGGCTAATTCAGCGATCACGCTCTCTCACCTCTGTCCTGGATGCAGATGAATCATTTCCTGTATGAAATGTGTGGGGATAGCATAGAGAGATTCTTATGAAAAATGACACTGACAAATTGCCGCAGGGCTGTCAAACCTCGGAACCATTTGCCTCAAGTGCTATCCCTCATCTTTCCCATTATTTTAGTTTTTAGTGTTGTCATTGTCTTTTCCAAGAGCAATGATAGCTTTTCTATCTTGCCTTAGGGTGAAAATGTAAAGTTCTAAGAAAATGACAATTAGCAGGGTTTGTTGAGTGTTATTTAAAATTCAAAGGGGAAATGTAAATTCTTCATATTTTATAGTCTTTCTACATTTTTGGCATTAAGTCTATAATTCTCAGCCATACAGATTGGACAAGATACAGGGGGAATCCCAACTGATATGTCATAAAGGTCAATGTGTGACTTCTTTGTTTTCATTCATGACAAATCACCAACTGTACAGGGAGCTCCTCGGTCTGTGGTATCAAAGGTCATTTGGTGTTGTAGTTCAATATCCCACAATATCCACATGTAGTTGTTGTTAATGTCTAAATTGGGCTATGATTGATGATTCATTGTTCTATTTTCACCAATCGTTTAACAATTGGAATAGCACCTTTGTCAATGCTGCTGAAACAGGGTGTCTCTGAGTCAATACTCACTGAGGCTTAAAATGTAATCTGTATACAAAATAAGAAGAATACATTTGACCCAAGGTTATCTTTTGTCTTAAAAAATAACCTCATAGGGATTTTTCATCTGTTTCATTTGACATGAATTGTCTGCCAAATATATTGTATCTAAATTACATTCTCCTCCTGAGGTTGTTTGACTACAAAAGAATAGTTAACAGAAGTGCTATAATCATTTTACTCAGGACTACAGAAAGATGAAGCAAACAGGGAATCACAATATAATTGGATTAATTGGCTATTCCTTTTTATCGTTCACTTTTTGGGGCTGCAATGCTAATAAGTAGACAGTAATGTTCTCAATAGCTTTGCATAAAAAAACAAGTTTTGAAAATGTAATAGAGAAATGCACTAGGCATTTGAGTCTAATTTGTAACGAACACACAATGTGTGTGCTTGTAATGAACAGCCAATTCACCTACAACTGTAATCACTCAGTGCTGTCTGTTTATGGCTGTTGGCTGCACAATTAATTCATTATTCAGTGTTTGTTCATGTACAAATAATGTACCTCAAAAGAGTTGCTATGTATGAACTTGTTGTTTGTGCAAGCCCCCCCAACTCCCTATCCCTTTAGTTTGCCATGATGTAAGATTAATTATCTTCCTATAATGGCTCCCAATATTGGGCTGTGGTAATTAAAAGATAATGATTGGTCCCTTTGAGTGTTACAAATAAAGATGCACAAACTAATTTGTGATATTCAGGTTGTTCAATAAAAGATTAGGCCTGGTCTGTGTGCAGGAGGCTAATGAGATGGGGGGAGAGGAGGGACTTCACTGAATAGATGCACAGACAGGCCACAGTATTTTTTCCTTCCATAAAAAACACATTGTGCTATACCCTGTGAACAGCCCATGCCTACAGTTTTCTTTATCAGGTAAACGTTTGATTATTACAATGAGTAATAAACACAGCTGGTGATTGGTATTTCTCCACATGACCTATCATTTTTATCTCTTTGCAAAATGTGTGGGGGCAAAACAAAGAAATATAGGAGAATTTCTAATTTGCATATATCATGTTTCATCTCTGTATTGTTTTGTTCTTTTTTTTTGGTGACTGTGAGAGCTGTGCTGGATGACAAAGGTTGGCAATAAGGCACAAGAGGGTGTGGTAGATGGCCAATATACCAGGGCTAAGAGCTGTTCATATACACAATACATTTGCGGAGTGCCTGGACTCAGCACTTAAATGTGGTATATTGGCAATATATCACAACCCCCCTGAGATGCCTTATTGCTCTTATAAACTGGTTACCAACACAGTTAGAGTGGTGATGTGATGTCATCATTGGCGTAGCTATTGGGGGTGTAGGGGGGATGGCTGCACCAGGGTGCTTGGCCTCTATAACAAATATTGTTTTGCATTTTTATTTCATGTGGTGTCATCCTATGTGATTATCTTAGTCAGACGTCGGCTGTGAGTTTAATCTACGCCAGGATTGGCTTCACAGGATCGGTGCGTGTAAGGACAGCTTGCACCCCGGCCTGCCGTCACCACGCTACACCAGTAGATGTAATACCGGTGTTATACAGTCTCACATACCACAGCTAACAGCCATTCGGCATTCAGCATGCAAACCACCCATCAAAGGCTTCATAATCATTTCCAATGGTTTTGATTTAAAAATTGCATGTTCGAGATGTACCATGCAGGACTGTGGGTGCCAATCGAGGTAGAATCAAAAGTGTTATGTGTGTGCACTGCACAAAAACACGATACAGTTCCAACACTATTGTCTTCACACTTGCAAGCCTCGAGAGGCTGCATATCGAGCTATCAGGTGTGCACAAAATAATCTAGTGCCTCGATTCTTCTTCGATATGTCTCTTAAAATATATCGTATTGTAAATAAGCCCTTATTTAACAATCATTTATGTGACACTTCAGTGCTACTTCACACCCCCAGAAACTGCTGAGAGGAAGCTGTCCCTCAAACCTCAGTGTTCAAACAAGATGAAGAATTGATCCAACAATCACTATAGAGTTCAGTGGCTGGGAGTGGATTAATGGTGCACTACTGGTCAACCATGTGAAGAGCTCTGCATAAACTGCCTGTATTGGCGGGTGGCTCGAACCTTCTGAACCACAACCTTCTGAAAACATGACAGTGATCCAGCTGGGATGAGGGAAAATGTTTTGTGGTCAGATGAGACCAAGATAGAACTTTTAGGACAAAACCCAGGGTATATGTGATGCAAACCTAACAGTGCCCATGTCTCAAAACACCCCATCCCAGTAAAGTATGGTAGTGGCAGCATAATGCTGTGGGGATGCTTCTCATCTGCAGGGACTGACTGTCTCAAAACACCCCATCCCAGTAAAGTATGGTAGTGGCAGCATAATGCTGTGGGGATGCTTCTCATCTGCAGGGACTGACTGTCTCAAAACACCCCATCCCAGTAAAGTATGGTAGTGGCAGCATAATGCTGTGGGGATGCTTCTCATCTGCAGGGACTGAACATTTTGTTAAAAATTAATGAATAAAGAAATACTGGGAAATACTGCAAGAGAACCTGTTCAATCCCCTAATAAACTGAAGCTTAAGAGGAAATGTACCTTTCAGCAGGACAATGATCCCAAACGTGCAATGTCAAAACAACATTGGAGTGGCTCGAGAACAAAAAGGTTCATGTCCTACAGTGGCCCAGTCAAAGTCCTGACTTCAATCCCACTGAAAATCTTTGTCACTATTCGAAAACGGTAAAAGACAGGCGTCGCCCAGCCAACCTGAACAACCTGGAACAAATCTACTAACAAGAATGGGCCAGAATAATGTCCGATACTATGTAAATCTGGTATATACCAAAAGACTTAAAGCTGTTTTTGCAGCAAAACGTATAGAGGTTGAACACTTACACATGCAACATGCTGCATATATTTGTTTGTAAATATTTCTCAACATAAAACCAATGTCATCTTACCAAAATGGATTTTGAGTTTGTTTAAAAACAAAATATCAAACAGAACTTTCATGTAATTGTAACGTACCATTTCTAAAAAAGTAGAATAAGAGAATTTAGGGATTAGGGGTTTGAATACTTTTGCTAGGTACTATATGTAAATATATTTTTAAATGAAGCACCGCAGTCCGTAAGGTAAAGTGAGCAAAGGTAAGCATCTATGTTACTTCCTCAAGTTTATACTAGAATATTATTTAGCTGCTCAAATATTATTGGATGCCTTTTGGAAAATATATTGGAAAATTGTAAAATGGCCAGCTCAGTTCTCCTCACAGTGACATGAATGAAACCCCCGCCCTCTTTTGCATGTCTCAAGACACTGACCTGCTGCAAATAGCATGAAAGCTGCAACAGAGAAAAGCACGGGGGCTATGTGGAGCGGCTGCCTCAGTGTGAAAGGTGTTAAATAGGGGCCAGCAGGGTGTCATGTGGGATTTTCACCATGGAGAAATGAACCCTGACAGGGTAATCGGCTCAGCCCTATGAGCTAACCTAACGCCAAGCTCAATACTGGTGATGGCAGCATTAGTGTCTTCTTCAAGCAATATCTTCAAGGTACTTACTATACGCATCGCTATCATGTGTCTAAGTGGCAGTGTTGCTCAACAACCGCACATGCAGTGCTAATATGGTTGTAGCAGCCCACCTTCATACGGTGAAGTAACTCATGTGATGGCAGAGCTCCATTACAGTTGGGCGAGAGGGCAATCTCGGTATCCAGTCCAAGTCCAGAGGCAATCTTTTGGAAGTTTGGGACCATTCCAGAATTCAGTGGGCAGTGCAGGATTCCTGATCCCCCAACATGCCGTTCTGCTGTTCTGCTGACCCTCGGCCCTGAAAGATGAACCCTTTCGCTGCCTCTGGGAGCTTGTTACCAACACTATGTCTATCCATGCAGCAAAAACTCTGCTGACACCTACAGAACAGTAAACCACACTGTTCCAACACAGAAGAAACCTTTTGGAACAACGACAACCTAAACAATGCAACTTGTATTCTCAGCATCTTCAATGTCTTTCCTTCCTGCCCTTTAGTCCCTTTGATGAAGGTTAGGATAATAAACTGAATTGTGGATTTGCAATTTATTTTCACTCCCTCTGTAGATTGTGGAATTCTTCTTTGCAATCAATCCTCTATTGTCTGGCTTCTAGGCTACTATTGATGGTGGATGATAAATATAAAGGAAAGGCCTATTTACTTTCTGTCCCAGGTGGTGCAGATTAAAACATTAGATCACAAAGATGATTACCATTTTATTGTGATTTACAGATGCAATAAATGACTATCATTGTGGCATAGGAAATGGAGAGCTGAAGCCCATGCCATCCCAGATAAACATGATGGATGACAAGTTGGCATTAGAAACTCAGAGAGGCTGCAGCATAACAATGACAGAGGAACAAATCACCTTGAGGGGATTTTTCACTGTGTATCTATGTGAGAAAAATATTACGTTCTTATAATTTACCTTGTCTTCACTTACCAGCCAGCACTTCTCATCTTGTTTTACATACACTAAGCAGTCATGGAACATTGCTCGCATTCTGAGCATTCTGTTGCTATCGATCTATTCTTCATCCACAATGAATATCTTTGGGATGTTTTAGACAATTTTCATACATGCAGAGGAGGCATGTTAGTGGTTGGTTCTCCAGCCTAAGATAATTTTGTTTTGTTCTAACTGTCCTTTTGAGGGCTTTGTAGTCATAGAAATAGAGCTGCTTCATATTTTATGCTAGTACTATGTAGACACATGCACAGTTTTTAGGGAACATTATTTTTATGTAATATGATAGGAAGGAGCTGATTTGTCTTCAGGTCCTTGTTAGAATTTCTAACTCAGTCTGCTCCAAAATAAAAAAATGTATGTTTGTGTGTTTTATTTTGTATATTTTGTATGGAGTGGCTACATAACACAGGATTAATGTAAATGCTTCATGATATCTTAGTCATTGCAGATTTCTCCCTGCCAGGCCAGCCATGATGATGTCACAGTATTACCTCAGCACACACACTCCTCATTTAACTGACACCTGTATAAATGATGCCACTGTCACAAGGGCAGGGAGGTCATGTGAAATTCTGGGTAATTAATGGGTTCTCATTGTTGCATAATACAACTCTGGATGGTAGAGGCAGGAGATGCCCCACCTGCTTGAAAGAGCAAATGTGGGCGAGAGAATACGGATAAAGAAATGTGGAACCAAAAGCTAGACATCTATGTGTTATTAATAAGGTATGGCACATTATGCATATGACAGGCAACATGTAGCATGACAAGTTAGCTTGCCACCAATTGCAATCACATCTCATCAGGGCAGAGCCATGAGTCAGAGAAACATGCTGCACTCATCCCTTCTCCTTTGGTCATAACTATCTGGAAAAACACAACACTGCAGTGGAGGAGGAGAAACTTTCATGAGCAAATCACAGTTCTGTACTTTTGCTTTTACACAAATGTACCATGAATGAAGATGATGTATGGGAAATATGACCTCTTTTTGAAAGGAATTAATTTATGTTTTACTAGAACTTGAGATATCATGATTTAGATCAATTGAAAATACAGAAAACAATTTTGAAAATGTACTGTGTTGTATACTGGAGAGATGTGTCAGTTTGTAAATAATGTCCAACCAAGATTTGGCTTATGTATTTGGTCCAATCCCTTCAAAATTGGAAATGCACACGAGACTTCTGTGATGGGCACCCAGGGAGATATTAGTGTTAACTGTTTTGCACAGGGAAAGAACAACTGATTATTTCACCTTCCCCGCTCCAGGATTTGATCTAGCAAGCTTTCTGTTTGCTATTCAGATGCTCTAACCACTAGGCCATTGTAGATATTGTTTTGCTTTGGGCTGAATGGTGTCATTTCAAATTAAATAGATACATTTTGTAAATACATTTTCAACCATTTGTAAGAAATAAATATTTGAAAATACAAAGACAAATGTACAGGAAAATAAAGTATACTGTATATTCAACTTTTTTAATGTTATAGAAGAAAACATATTAATCACAAACTCTTTTTATTTCATGTAGTAATTGATGTGAGATATTGGTTAACAATGGAAATGTGTGCGTGTAGTAAACGTTATATAATTCAAATTACCCTGACCTTCATTATTAAGATATTTCACCATGCAGTGTTTCAAAAGTTGTCGTGTGAACATGCAGACATAGTTCATTTCAGATAGTGGTTCCCAAGCGGTTTCATAAATGTCTTTTGATTTACGAAACAAGCACACAAACAGACGATATTCCAATGACCTTATTTGCCGGATAAACATATTTTGGGAGGTAATTCTGAATCTCTTTCCGGAGTAAATCTTAGTGGTGCCATAGGTAGATGAGATGGAGGTCGTTTCATTGTATAGTGGCTGGTGACGGACGGAGGGCAGTGACACGTGACAGGAGGTGTCAGACCCAATGGGCCGTGGTAATTAACAGGAACCTTAATGACACTGGGTGCAATGATTCTCCATTGACTCAAACAGGATAAATATTGAATTATTCATTACAATAATAATGGGAAAGCAAAATGCAAACTACAAAACCATCTTAACAGTCCAACCTCTGCCTCTCTGTTGTCTCATAATTAGAACAGGCACTGACGGTCACCAACACTTTTGATATGTTGCCTCAGTGCCTATATTTGGCACACAAATGAAGGGAAAAGTTTGGCATCGAGTTACTGTATTGTGTGCATGTTAATGTGTGTGCTTGTTTAAGTGTACCTTTTTAATGAATCACTACATCCCTAATAATTGTGGATTTGATATTTCATGTATAATTAGAAACTGTTTAATAGTTTGAATTGAGCTATTTGATTCCAAGATACTCATTAAAAAAAGGACAACCTATGAGAATCTGTTGCACTGATCTGGTATTGACTATTCTAGTGCAGCTGTACCCAGATGGGCTTGAGTGGAAAGGTTTTCAGAAATGACAAAGAGGAGTTGAATGCTCCAATATAAACACATTAGCCAAGTTGTTTTGACCCCCTGTCCCTCTCCCCTCTACACATACACTTGCTCTACACTGTTCAGTGTAATCCCAGTTTAATTTCCCTCCTCACTGCTTTAACCCACATAGACACCAGTGGGAGCGATGATCAATAACCTGCATTTCACCATCATTATCAAGACTTATGTCCCCTTCAGCTCAGGGCCTATTAAATCAAAGGGCCACGCTTTCCCCGCCCATTGTCTAACAAAGACTCCAGAGTCACATTAAAGCCTGATTTACGCCCCTTTAATGGCAGCTCACCCTTAATTAGCTGACGGTGCGAAAGCACCACGCAGTGCCCAGCTAGGAACGATGTCCATCTTCAGTACAGGAAGAGGAACCATTCCCTCGCTCCAGGCCAATCTAATTCATTTATTCATATCAAGCAGTGCTCACTTTGGAAACATTTTTTACAGTGGTGCTCATGGTCACTGGCAATGGCAGCCATGATACCAGCTGACATACTGGCCTTGCATTGCTTTAGAGTGTGGGTCACTTCACACTCCACTTGCATGGATCTAGGTGCGAGTGTATGTGTGCATTGGGTTTGATTGTTGGAGGAGCTTTTGGTTGAAATACAACCCATTCACATAGGGTCTTTTTTTGCCTTCTATGTTATGATAGCAAGAAAGAATTGATACATAGGAAGCATCTTACATATGGAAGCCCTGAACCGTAAGGTGAAAACATTTTTTTGGGGGGTTGCATCTTTAAGTTTATCGTGTAATTTCAAGATAGTATCTCATTATGAATTTTGAGATAGTATCTCGTTATAACTTTAAAAAAAAAGAAATTACAAAAACATAAATATATATTTTTTTAAGTTAATCTCGTTATAACGAGATAAATGTAAAGATGCAGCAACAAAAAAATACGTTTGTTTTTATTTCAAGATAAACATTCTCTGATTCATTGATATGCAAAGCACCTTGTGACGCTGAGGTGACGGAGAGCTCCGTCATCTCCCGCTTTTCCCGGTTTCCCATGGTTCATGAACTCACCCCGGACTCCTTCATTTGTCTTGTCTCCAATTGTCACTCACACCAGGTCCCAATTAAGTCATCAGTATGTGTTTAAATGTTTCTCCTCTGCTCCCCTCATTTGTCGGTCATTGTTCCTTGTTGCCGCATGTTTCGTGTACGCGGTGAGTGGTTTGTTTTCTTTAAGTCTTTATTTTTGATTTAGTTTTGTTTGAGTGCTCGGTGTTCTTTTCTATTAAATTCAAAACATCGACTGCCACTCTGCCTGCGCCTGGTTCCTACCTCTCCACCACTACACCATCCCTGACAGAATGACCGACCAAAGGGGAACCTGCAGGCGTGCTAATAAAACCCGCCATGGTCACAGGGATAACTCCCTGTGGCCGTGGGAGAAGCCAGAGACGCCGGAGGAGGAAGCTCGGCATCTCTGCGCTTATTCCGGCTACTCCCCTCCAATTCGTCCGACGAGAGGGGAGTATACCTGGAAGGGGGACTGGGGATCAGCCTCCCTCTCGTTGGACGACTCGGAGGTGGAGTATGACTATTGGGAGGACGACGAGATGGAAGGGGTTCTGGCGTGGGACCCAGTGCGGTGCCAGCTGGTTCCAGCCTTCCCAGAGGCTGGCGGGGGCTACAAGACGCCAGCACGATCCCCAACCCGGTGTCCGCGACCCCGGAGGAGACGACGACGGAGGCGACGTCACCAATCCGCCGTGAGTGAGCCCCAAGAAATTTGGATTGTTGAATTCCTTTAATTTTTTATTGTGTATTGGCAGTAACATTTAGCATCTAGGTTCTATGAGTCGATGAGTTAGGCTACTCTTTTCAACAATCAAGCTTTTTATTTAGAAAATAAAATAGCAAATTAAATGTGCTTTGTATTCCTACAACAGAAGACGACAAATACAGAGAAACACAAACAAATTGAGCCTTGAATTATTAAATGGATAGGCTACTTTGACTTGGCCTCGCAAAGCGGCCTTTGCTGTTACAGCGAAACCCGACAATGTTCTCTACAGCTGATAACTCTCCAGGATGTTCTGTAGCTGATACTTTCCGTATGCAAAACTAATGCTTGAATTAGTGTTTTTTTTTTTTTCATTTCAACATACAGCCAACATCAACACATGATAAAACATGAAAGGAATACAACCATCCACTTTCTGAAAATAAACACAGTTGCATGAGATGCTTTGCATATCATTGAATCAGAGAATTTGTTTATCTTGAAATACAAACTTCTTTTTTGCTGCTGCATCTCTAAGTTGATCTTGTTAAAACAAGATATTTATCTTGTTAAAACAAGATATTTATCTCGTTATAACGAGATAGTATCTCAAAATTACTTAACTTAAAGATGCATCACCAACATTTTTTTTGTTTCAGGGCTTCCCGCAACAGCCTTTCAGTCCAATAGTTGCAAGTTCAATTCCATCGACAGTTGTTTTTCTTTTTGTTGCAAGTTTGATTATAGTGATTATCCGGAATAATGTTCGTATAGAACTGTTTTGTTATCTGAGATTACGTTCAGTATGAACAAATCGGTGCAATCATGTTCACAATCAACTTATCCTCAATGCTATTGGTCCTTAATGACTCGCTATTACGTTAAGGACCAACATAATAGTAAAACCCTAAGGACCAATATAATAACAAGTCATTAAGGACCAATAGCACTGGGGATATGTTGATTGTGAACGTAATTGCAGTGATTTATGTTCATACTGACTGTAATCAGGGATTACATAATAGTTCCATAAGAATGTAATTCCTTGAGAGGTACGGTTGCATATAATGCAAAATATTTTGTGGCTGGTTTGTAACAAGGTTGCAATGTTGTTTGATTTAGTCTTTTTAATTATAGTGGGTAATCAATGCAAAATTAGTTACTTGGATGCATAAGCTATAGATCAAGAACCGGGTGACAAGAGGGGCACTACACAGTTGTGAAATTGGGATTTGGGAGGTTTGAGGAAGGGCAGGGGATTTGTGTTTTTTGCCTTGGAAAAAAAATTGCCTTTTACACAAACATTTGAATTAATTCTACATCATGTGAGGGACAATTATATAAATATTTTTTTATAACACACAAATTACTGAAATGAAAAGCTACTCTGGTTGCAGTTACACAGCCTAATTCTGTTATTTGATGCAATCATTGGCAAAAAAAACTGTCCTTAGTGGTCACCATTTAGTTGATAAAAAATATTTGAAGTGTACCACTTTATATATACAGCTCTGGAAAAAATTAAGAGACCACTCCTAATTTTTCTTAAATCAGCATCACTACATATATGGCAGCCATTCCATTCCAGTGTCTGTTAAATTCCAACACAGGCACACCTCATTTTACTTAATGAGGTACTGATTAGGTGATTACCTGAACCAAATCTAATTTAATCAGGAAAAGTATAAAAACCACTGCTGTAGTCATCACTATCCTCTTGAAATAGGACCAGCTGGATGGCAAAAACAGTGCAAGAAGTACCTCAAAGGTAATTTGAATAAAAAATAACTATTCCGCATGACAAAAGAGTTGAAAAGAAAAGCTTTGAGTGAGGAAAAGAAGGGTTCAATTCTGGCTTTACTGGCAGAGGAATACAGTGAGCATCAGGTTGCTTCCATCTAAGGTCATCTTCTCTGACGAGTCAAATTTTCAGCTTTGCCCAACACCTGGTCGTCTAATGGTTAGACGGAGAGCTGGAGAGGCCTAGAAGCCACAGTGTCTCACACCCACTGTGAAGACATTGTGGAGGATCGGTGATGATCTGGGGATGCTTCAGCAAGGCTGTAATTGGGCAGATTTGTCTTTGTGAAGGACACATGAATCAAGCCAAGTACAAGGGTATCCTGGGAGAACTGCTTCCTTCTGCTCTGACAATAATGTTCCCCAACTCTGAGAATTGGTTTTTCCAGCAAGACAATGCTCCATGCCACACAGCCAGTTCAATCAAGGTGTGGATGGAGGACCACCAAATCAAGACCCTGTCATGGCTGGCCCAATCTCCAGACCTGAACCCCATTGAAAACCTCTGGAATTTGATCAAGAGGAAGATGGATGGTCACAAGCCATCATACAAAGCCGAGCTACTTGAATTTTTGTGCCAGGAGTGGCATAAAGTCACCCAACAGTAATGTGACAGACTGGTGGAGAAGACACAAGACACAAGACACATGAAAGCTGTGATTAAAAATCAGGGTTATTCCACCAAATATTGATTTCTGAACTCTTCCTAAGTTAAAACATTAGTATTTTGTTGTTGAAAAATGAATATGAATTTGTTTTCTTTGCATTATATGAGGTCTGAAAACAATGCATACAGCTCTGAAAAAAGTTGAAAAATAGAAAAGGAAGGTTTTGAGTGAGGAACAGAAGGGTTAAAATTAAGAGACCACTGCAAATTGAACGCTTCTGTTCCTCACTAAAAACTGTCCTTTTCAACTTTTTTGGAAAGGAAAGAAAAAGGTGCAGTGGTCTCTTAATTTTTCCGGAGGTGTATATATACAGTTGTGCTCAAAAGTTTGCATACTCTTGGAGAATTGGTAATATATGTACCATTGGTAAAGAAAACATGAGTGAGCAGGCAAAACACATTTATTTTATTTCTTATGACATTCATATTCATCTATAGGTTATAACCTGTTCAAAAGTCTGCACACCCTTAGTTCTAAATACTGTGTATTGCCACCTTTAGCATAAATGACAGCGTGCACTCTTTTGTAATAGTTGTCTATGAAGCCCTGAATTCTTGCAGGTGGTATAGCTGCCCATTCGTCTTGGCAAAATGCTTCCAGGTCATGCAATGTCTTTGGTTGTCTTGCATGAACCGCACGTTTGAGATCTCCCCGAGTGGCTAGATGATATTAAGGTCAGGCGACTGTGATGGCCACTCCAGAACCTTCACCTCTTTCTGCTGTAACCACTGGAGGGTCAACTTGGCCTTGTGTTTAGGGTCATTGTCATGCTGGAAAGTCCAAGAGCGTCCCATGCGCAGCTTTCTTGCAGAAGAATGCATATTGTCTGCCAGTATTTTCTGATAACATGCTGCATTCATCTTGCCATCAATTTTCACAAGATTCCCTGTGCCTTTAGAGCTCACACATCCCAAAACATCAGTGAGCCACCACCATGCTAGACTGTGGGGATCGTATTCTTTTCACTATAGGCCTTGTTGAACCCTCTCCAAACATAGCGCTTATGGTTGTGACCTCATCACTCCAAATTACAGTGTGCCAGAAGCTGTGAGGCATGTGAAGGTGTTGTCTGGCATATTATAACCGAGATTTTTCGTGGCATTGGCGGAGTAAAGGCTTCTTTCTGGCAACTCAACCATGCAGCTCATTTTTGTTCAAGTATCATCGAATTGTGCTCCTTGAAACAACCACACCGTCTTTTTCCAGAGCAGCCTGTATTTCTCCTGAGCTTACCTGTGGGTTTTTCTTTGTATCCTGAACAATTCTTCCGGCAGTTTTGGCTGAAATCTTTCTTGGTCTACCTGACCTTGTCTTGGTATCAAGATCCAAGAATTTTCCACTTAATAAGTGATTGCACAGTATTGACTAGCATTTGCAAGGCTTTGGATATCTTTTTATATCCTTTTCCATCTTTATAAAGTTCCATTACCTTGTTGCGCAGGTCTTTTGACTGTTCTTTTCTGCTCCCCATGGCTCAGTATCTAGCCTGCATCCACGTGAGAGCTAAGAAACTCATTGACCTTTTATACACAGACACTAATTGCAATTTAAAAAGCCACAGGTGTGGGAAATTAACCTTTAATTGCCATTTTAACCTGTGTGTTTCACCTTGTGTCTGTAACAAGACCAAACATTCAAGGGTATGTAAACTTTTGATAATGGCCATTTGGGTGATTTCTGTTATCAATATGATTTATAAAGGAGCCACACAACTATGTGATAATCACTGTTGATGATGATCACTATCCTTATATATAACACTGTCATATTTTCAAAATCAATGCCAAAATACACAATTTCACTATTTCTGCCAAGGGTATGCAAACTTTTGAGCACAACTGTATAATATATAATTACATATACATGTGCGTATATTACAAACTCCTCTTTCAGCTCCTGTTAATACATAAGTCACCATTATTTACCACACCTCAGCACGTTCAGCTATCACATTATCCACAGCTCCATCAGAGTGAGACAAGGGGGAAATAAATAAGAGGTGTTGTCTACATAATTCTCCTTAAAATCTGACGTTCAAAAACATTTTTAAGATTGCTAACTCCACGGCACCTGAAGGAATTAAATGTTCCAGTGTTTAGGTGGACCAAAGGTATTTTAAGTTTTGGAGCGTACTCCAAAAGGCCACTGCGATTTGTGACAGAAAACAACATTCATGAACATTGCATAATTGGTGTAAGGTTGGTTCACACCTTTTGCACGCAACAAGCTGGTCTTAGTATGGGGCTCTTTCGTACTATATCGTTTTGTTAAGAGGTTTAGCGCATGAACAGATTCCTGATGCATTCAGTGTGGTTGTGTAATGTGGACTTGGCTGTGAAGCTTTTCAGTTCTTTGTTTTGGTCATAATCCATTGGCTTCAACTTGAGAGCCCTCTTCTATCATTAGCAAATATAATTTGGTTAGTTTAATGGAGTGACTTAGTCTAACAAGTTGTTGCAACAAGAGTACCCTGAAGTGGTAGTGTCGGCTGCTCATTAGCTTTTTGCCGAGTTATTGCAGCGTGTCACATAAGAAACCTGCATAATATCTGTGGCGCGGCAGTTAAAGTGAGACGGTTGATAAATTGCATAATAACCAGATTAGAAATATGTCACACTAAGCCACTGGCAAAAGGCAAGGGAATTGTTGAATATTTTCAGTTCCCTCCAAGATTAGAAAATATATAAATAGAAACCTTGAAGCTAAATTTGTCTAGTTATAAGACCGGAATTGTGCATGGCCAAAAGAAAAGTGTAAGGCCTCTTATCAGATTATCACCATTCATATTGTAATGAAAATGGAAACATTCCAAGATCTCATCAGATTACATTTCACCGTTCCCTTAATTGTGCCCAGCTGATGATTGTTTCCACTCAAACATGAAGTTTTAGAAATAAAACATTCAGTGTTGCACAACAGTGTGACACCATAAGACATGTCAGGACAGTTCACAGAAACTGAGACAGGGCATATGAACAGTTTCATATTCATAGTAATGGAACATATACTGGCATAATAATAATTGATGTTACATTGGTGGGATTAATCCCACAGGTTCAAACTGTGGTAGTCAGCTAGATATGTGAAGGTGGTTGGTGATGGTTGTGGATACGGTTGACTAACTTGGCACAACCAGAGTCACTTCTGTTATAATGTGTTTCTGCACAGTTCCTATAGGAAAGCTTTGGATCAGGACCAATCCCCATCTCTTCCAGGCCTAGGGCCTCTGTCTGTAGAGTGAGACAGGGATGAGAAATTGTTAGTTTCTAGTGACCATGCAAACAAGCCAGGCCGTGAATTCAGTCTATTGGTTAGAGGGGAGCTATTAGGAGAGTAACAACATGAAAGGGAATATTTGCCACACGAAAATTGCTGTCGACCATAACTAAGACCCCCACAAGGCAGTAATCAGGAAGTGCAGTCTGTCTGACAGAGACTTCATTGAGCCTTCACACTAAATAATTGTTATTACATTTCTGTCAAATGCGTGTGTTATTTGTGGTGGGTTTTATGAACCTGCCAGTGTCCATGTCATTGTCTCTGCTCCAAGACAGATGAGAGCCAAAATCAAATCCATTGGCCTGCAAACTGTGAAAGGTCTGTAAAGAGGTTGTAAAGGGGTTGGTGAACTGTATAGAAATGTGAATATTTTGGTTTTAAAAGTGATGACACGTTGTCCTTGACGTATGGAGATGTTTATCTTACTTTCCCAACTTGCTTCCTTTGTCAAAAAGTAACGACGTAGAAATAACTAGCTGAGTAGATGGTCAAAACCCAAACATGAGCATCTGTCCCAGATTTGAAAATGGAAAGGTATATGTGAAAAATAGAAAGCAAATTACAGTTTCTCGATTGTTTACACACATTTTCTGAAAGAATGCCTCATATTCTCAGAACTCTACACACAAATCAAAAAACACACACACAATGGGCAAAACCCCTCAATTTTCCTGCAAAATGAAACTTTACATTCAAAACAATGTTATTTCTTCTCAAAATGGTATTTTGTTTTCAAATGACACACACAAACCATCATA
>JACXGI010005163.1:0-48732 GCA_016801175.1 Esox masquinongy | reverse complement strand
AGCATTCCTCCTCCTCCAAACACGGCGAGTTGAGTTGATGCCAAAGAGCTTGATTTTGGTCTCATCTGACCACAACACTTTCACCCAGTTCTCCTCTGAATCATTCAGATGTTCATTGGCAAACTTCAGACGGGCCTGTACATGTGCTTTCTTGAGCAGGGGGACCTTGCGGGCGCTGCAGGATTTCAGTCCTTCACGGCGTAGTGTGTTACCAATTGTTTTCTTTGTGACTATGGTCACCCAGCTGCCTTGAGATCATTGACAAGATCCTTCCGTGTAGTTCTGGGCTGATTCCTCACCGTTCTCATTGCAACTCCACGAGGTGAGATCTTGCATGGAGCCCCAGACTCAGGGAGATTGACAGTTCTTTTATGTTTCTTCCATTTGCGAATAATCGCACCAGCTGTTGTCACCTTCTCACCAAGCTGCTTGGTGATGGTCTTGTAGCCCATTCCAGCCTTGTGTAGGTCTACAATCTTGTCCCTGACATCCTTGGACAGCTCTTTGGTCTTGGCCATGGTGGAGAGTTTGGAATCTGATTGATTTATTGCTTCTGTGGACAAGTGTCTTTTATATAGGTAACAAATTGAGATTAGGAGCACTCCCTTTATGAGTGTGCTCCTAATCTCAACTCGTTACCTGTATAAAAGACACCTGGGAGCCAGAAATCTTTCTGATTGAGTGGGGATCAAATACTTATTTCACTCATTAAAATGTTTTTTATATGCGTTTTTCTGGATTTTTTTGCTGTTATTCTGTCTCTCACTGTTATAAACCCACCATTAAAATTATAGACTGATCATTTCTTTGTCAGTGGGCAAACGTACAAAATCAGCAGGGGATAAAATAATTTTTTTCCTCACTGTATGTCTCAAAGATCAGAAACATCAGAAATAATGTTATTTTTCTTCCTTGATTAATTTCCAACTTTACTTCCTTCAGATACAAAAATTATAGAAAATCAATCATTTTCTTTTTACAAATCAATCAATTTTTTGTGACTGACAGGTCTAGCTCTAACTAAGAAAGTAACCATGAGATGTTAAATAAATAATTTTGCAAACACGGTGGGATCACAAAAACATTGTGACATCAAAATAAGGATATGGCCCAAAGAGAGTCTAGGAACACTATGGTTCTAAGAGTTAACCTTCTGGTTATTTTGGGGTAAACCACAGGGTTCTGTTGTGGTGAAAACTGGGGTTCCACATAAACCATTGAAACTAGAGGTTAATTAAGGGGGAGGAGCCACTGGTTTGCGCAGAGAAACAGAACCAATCGGTAAGTTAACTGACAGACTGTAATTTTTGTCATTCCAGATATGCTTAAGATGGCAGCAGTCCCTTTCTTCTGAGCTGTTTTCAGCTGAGCTAACAAGGGAAAGAGACAGAGCGAGAGTGAAAAACAGAAAATGGGAGCGGACCCAGTGAAGGAGATGTATAAAAGCAAAGCCCTGACCAGTGACGCACAACTGGAGATAGTGCAGCCAAATAAAAATTCAAATCTGATGTCCATCCAGGTCCCTGGTAATAACCTTCAAAACCTGCCACTAAGGGAGATATTCAGTGCTCTTTTTACCGCCATAGTTTTACCATTATAGTTTCACCATTATACTTAAGGCTTAATGTTAAGTTTAGGCGCTTATTGTATAGTGTGAATCAGAAGTGGGTAAAACTTGTTATGAAGTGACCCTGGAAGAGCATGAGGTCAACTGCCCGCTGAGGAGCATGAGGTCAACTGACCGCTCAGGAGCATGAGGTCAACTGACCTCTGAGGAGCATGAGGTCAACTGACCACTTAGGAGCATGAGGTCAACTGACCACTGAGGAGCATGAGGTCAACTGACCACTCAGGAGCATGAGGTCAACTGACCACTGAGGAGCATGAGGTCAACTGACCACTGAGGAGCATGAGGTCAACTGACCACTCAGGAGCATGAGGTCAACTGACCGCTGATGTTCGCATATAAGGTCAACTGACTACTGAGGAACATGAGGTCAACTGATCACTGAGGAACATGAGGCCAACTGATCACTGAGGTGTGTGAATGAGATCATTCTCCTGCTTCATGTCAAGCCCATTCACCAGACATTATCTTTTGCTTCACTGGCAGCATCCCAGCAGCATTACATAACTCATCTTTACTAACTTAAAAAATGCAGCCACATACACACACTCCTTTCCCCACTATGCCACAGATAGACAAGGTTACATGGAAATCATCACAAAGGCAGGATGGAAAGATTCCATATAATTTGGACCAGGGCTTGTTCTTTCTTTTTGGCCTAGTGAGCTGACCAGCAAAACTCAGGCTCTAGTTATATATTCTTCCTCGCCAGGTCAACAGAAAACTTAAGATACTATAATCTCTGAAATGTTAGTCTTAAGATGCCATAATGTGTTTTAGCTCCTGGGGCTCCCAAACTCATCCTAGTTTAAAGTAGTGTCCTTCTGCAGTGCTGGTCAAGTCATTCAGCCTGAGACAATGAAAATATGAGCTTTCTTCACAGGACGATGGAAAGAGACACGTATGCAGCTTAACCAGGAGCAACGGCACTGGGAGAATGATTAATGTGCTTTAACGACATTCATGACAGGGAGACTAAACTTTGCTTGCTAAAAGGCCCAAGGACGCCTGCAAACACACACACACACACACACACACATTAACAAACTGGAAGGTGTCATGTGGGCTAAGGCACTGAAAAGAAAACACACACAAACCAAAATGCTCTGGCAGCTAAAAAAAGACACCAGCGTTTACAACGCCCTTGAAACAGAACAGACGAGGATAGACACACTATGCACGTTTGCAAATACACCAAACAACAAGTGTTCAAAATAAGCGAGTGCAAGGCCACAGAAATCACAGTTTCGCCAGGCTTCTGTTCCATGTGAACACCATGGGGATGGAAAGTGGCAGTTTGCAGTGCCAATGTCTCTGTAGAAATGACAAGTAAGCTGAAAACCGCAGTCATGCTCCGCCCCTCAGTACTTCAGTATCCTTGACTGCTTAAAGGCAAATCTTTCCCAAAGGGTCTCTCTTCCTTCAACGAGAATAGCGATCAATTCTGTTGATTGGTGTCTGGAGTCTGGAAAGCGTTGATTGAAGACTATTTATACATTTTAGCTCAGCTTGACCCAATTTAAAGACATCTTGAACTGTTTTAGAAGTGTTGGCCTTTTTTCCCAGTCAATGAAAACAGACATTTTCGATAGATGTAGATATTTTACATTTGCCACAATTCAGCAACTAGCAGGCAAAACCTAGCATAGCAGGTTACCGTAGCCACCTAGCATAACAGCTTACTGTAGCCACCTAGCATAGTAGTTAACCAAAGCCACCTAGCACAGCAGCCTACTATTGCAGCCTAGCATATGAACCTGTTCATATCCTGTACACTGTGTTCAAACTTGGCTGCATGGGATTTCTACTAATGCGACTAGTGAATCCAGTGGCAATGTCTGCTTGTGGATTTAACAACTCTAATCCAGTTAAACCTCAGTGACCACCTAAACAAAAACAAAGAAAAGTAATGAGTTTGGCGGCTAACATGTTGATCTAATTGAATCCTGGCATAACTCGTGTTATGCCAGTTTTAACACAAAATGTGTCAGAGCAGTAATTACAAATAAATGGGGTTGTACGGCTCTGGAAAAAATTAAGGGACCACTGCACCTTTTTCTTTCCTTTCCAAAAAAGTTGAAAAGAAAAGTTTTGAGTGAGGAACAGAAGCGTTCAATTTGCAGTGGTCTCTTAATTTTAACCCTTCAAAAACTTCCTTTTCAATTTTTTGGGTGGTCTCTTTATTTTTTCCAGAGCTGTATGTTGATATGATGTTATGACATGTACGCTTGCATAGTGTCACGCAGCATGTTGCCTCCTGTCCCAGTGTGATTCCATTCTGCATCCTCCGTCAGTATTCAACCCTTGGTGAACGTGTGTGAAAGTGTTGGTGTTTGCACGTTTCTGTTTCCCCAGTACAGTAGTCATTACCCATAACATCACAGGAAATTGTGAAAATGGGTGGATAATTGTTGATATATTCATTTTTTTACTGGGATAATCTAAATTTTTTGGCAGTTAAGTTTAGAATTTCATTCCTAGCGGTTATTTTAAGGGCTGAGACTTGGGAAATGTTTAAAACACAAGAAGTAAAACAAGTGACTAAAACTGGGATTTAATGAGCCTTGTAGCAAGAGCTTGGATTTTAACAGTGAGTTTGGATTTTAACAGTGAGCCTGGTAACAGTGGTCAGAGTTTATCTCTTCATACATTACTTTCCTCCCTTCTCCTCCCTCTCTCTGTCTCTCGCTCTCTCTCAGTCCTTCCCATTGTTGGAGCAGGGCCCCGAACACTGCAACACCTCTACTGTGACCTCTCTACCCAGTGATGGATGGCTTCAGGATTAGCTCCTGAAATGTCTGTCATATAAACACTTAAATGGGAACCCAAACGGTGCCCAGGTCTTAGACATCCATCTGTTCTTGTGCAGGAGTTTGGCGTGGCTCTGCTCTATTTTCAGAGACCGTACTCCAGGATGTTCGCTCGCTCCCTTTTTTTTTTACTTTTCAACGATCACGTGTTTTATCACCCCATCGGTGTTGGCTTTCTCTCGCTCGGTCCTTGTCTTTCTTTCTATATCTTTCTCTGTCTCTTTGTGTCTCTCGGGGTTCCTCTGCATTGTTGTCCCTCAATCTGTATTTCTATCTTTCTGTTACTCTCATTTTCCCTTACTATCTTGATGTGTTGACCTGTGACGAGTTGACCCTCGGTGTATGCTGCTCATGTTTGCATTCTTGGCATGGCTCCCCCCCCCAAACTACCTGACACAGTGCCGTTTATGTGCTACAGCACCCGGCCGTAGCTGTTAGCAGTCTCCAAAGTGGTGTCAAACTTGTTGCCTTGTCACGCATTCACGGGCAACGGGTTTGGATTTGCCAACAGACCTTTGGCATTTTTCCTTAGGTTGCAGAGGGTATGAATGTAGCGCCACTGGAACGTTATATTGACGGGCGTATTCATTTACGGACTTGTTGCTGACATACTGAGTGTTTCGTGCACGTCTGCATGTGTCTGGAGGGGAGGTGAAGGTCAAAGGGTTGAGGGTTTATCGTAGGGCTTGTCTGTGTGTAGTCTTGTGGCACTCAAGGCAGATAAGGCCGATCTAAGGGAGCTGGGGTAGTAGATCATTGTCTGGGACGACAGGTCAATCTTTAACCAGGGGCCCTAGCACTCCTCTACTCCAGTCCTACAACATGTACTATGACCCAGCTCTCTGGCTCAGTTCACGACCAGCAGCAATCAAACTGGACTCTGTAAAAAATAAATGGCAGCAGAGTTAAATAAGCGCAACTGGACTCGTGCATGCATGCACGCACATACACTAACAGACAGATGGATAGACTGTCTGTCTGCACACATTTGGGAATCTCAAACCTAGTTGAGACACAAAAGCTAATCCCATTAAAATTCCTTTCTTCCATTACCCCTAAACCATTTCCTAACCTTAACCCCAAAAACCTAAAATTAACCCTAAACCTATCCCCCTAAAAATAAAAAATAAAATAGCAAAAGGTCCCCCATAACGTCAAATTGCCCTTGTTGTAATTCATCTTCATTGAGATTTTCAGTCCCCACCACGTTAGTAAGACATAAACACATACACCTCTCCCATGCCAGCTCGCTGGTCGTTCACACAGCCTTGGTCTAATCTCTGTCAGCGCTGGTATCTGCTGTTGTAAAAAGCTCTGGTGTGTATCTCTCCAGTGATAGGACCTTCTCAGAACCTCCCAGCCTTCATGGCCTCTTCACAGTGTGAATGGATAAAACCCGTGGGCCACAATGGCCTAGGGTCTATAATTAGTGTCTTTATCTTATCACTTAGGTCCTCATCTATAAGCGTATATGAGACAAAGGATAAAAGAGCAACCTTCAGTGTGAGACAGGCCTTGGTTCAGAGCAACCAAGACCCATGCCAGCCGAGAATCGAGCTGCCACTGAACACACTGGGAAAGAAGGCCGCTGGATGGAAGGCCACATGACTCAATGGAAATAAGGCACATCAATGAACTGTTGAATGGATATAAAAAAAAGCTAATTGGGAAAAAAGTTGTCAAAGCACTCTCGGGCTGCTCTGAGAGTATACGGGGAGGGCAGGCCCTGTAGAAGAGGACCGAGAGATAGAAAAAGAGAGGAAGAGAGAGAGAGACAGAAAGGGAGAGAGAGGGAGAGCAATATATAGAAAGAGAGAGGAGAGGTCTCTCTCGTCAACAGGATATGACAACAGATGGAAAGACTCCTGGGTGTCTCAGTGGACTAAACTTGCGACACAGAGATGTCAACTCTGTCTCATACAATCCTGTTGCTCCTAGCCTATGTTCCTTCCCTGAGAGATCCCCAGGCTCCAGTACCGTTCTGATCTAATGTCCACCTTTCCAGCAGGAACATCTCGTCATCTTCCATCTTTTCTTGTCTCCTCCCATGGCCCCTGGGTTTTTAGTGGAATTTTTTGGTTAATGGAACGACATATCCGTGAATGAAGCGGTTTTCAGAATTGCACTCTTTTTCCAATGAGCCTCTGGCCAGCAGCGGGAGGGACAAAGCAGAAGGGAGTTTTTCTGAGTCCTGTTCCATCACGTCCGCCCCCAGCGGGCCCATGAAATAACAGCCAGCTGTCAGCACCTCCCAGCCATCCAATTCAGAGCCAGGGAGCTGCTGTCAGCAAACCTGGCCTTCAGACTGAGTCACGCACACAAACACACTCAACGCACACTCACACTCACACACAGACATACACACAAATACACAAAGCCAGACTGGCCTATGTGTTGCGTTATGCTTGTCAGTCAATTTGCCCTGCTTCCCATTCAACATGACTCAGGGCCAGAGAAGCCAAACCTGGCCAATAAACATGTGAAGGGCAATGTCACTTCCTGTCTCCTCTGCCACCTCGGCCTGAATTCTGTAAGATTCTCTCCCCTTAGTGTTTCCATCTGGCTAAAGCCCGTCCACGGTGAATGTTGCTGTCCATTGGGCATCGTCCTTGTCACAGAGGGCCAACAACATTTCCTGAACTTCACAGATGTTACGGGAGAGACGTTAGCACTGCGTCTCTCTGGCTACGCTCTATCCCTGTCTTCAGGGATTCACTACTTAGACCACTAAGACAGACTATGTCGCTCTCGTTTTACCAATACATATTTAGGTTGTAGTTGGAGTACTGTCCAACATGTACTTTGGGGTTTGAGCACAGCGGTTCTTTGTCTGTGACGTGGTCTCATGTCAGCTGCCCAGCATACAGTATTAGGAATCAAGAAACTCTTTGTGTGTAATCATTTTTCCATTGTATAGTTCAGTTATATCACAGGATGTGAGGCTGTGTCTCACCAAATACATTTTCAGGCTTGGGGTAATGGTTAAAATGTAGGTAAGATTTAGGAGTAAGGGTTAGCTTTGAATCTAGGGTTAAAGTTAAGTTTTTGCGGTCAGGTTAGGGTTTAGGTTAATTTTAGGTTTAGCGGTTGGGGAAAATTTTGTATTTTTTTTTAAATGGTACAGCATTTTCTATCCTC
This sequence comes from Esox masquinongy, assembly GCA_016801175.1. Lineage (NCBI taxonomy): Eukaryota > Metazoa > Chordata > Actinopteri > Esociformes > Esocidae > Esox > Esox masquinongy. Next base: position 41,157 of record JACXGI010005163.1, on the reverse strand, counting down.
ACAAACTAAAACCAACATTTGCGTGTTTTAGCGTATGCATTCATGCATGTGTGTACATTTATGCTTGTGTGACTATTTGTGGGTGTGTGTGTATGTGCCTGAGCTTTTTTTACACTGTTCTAACCATTAAGGGTGTTCCCTTGGACTTGAGGCCTATGACATGTGCTTGCTACAGAGGCCCATTTAGGACAAAAAACCCTGAGGGACCTGGGTTGGATAACGGAGTCTGTATTTGTGGTCAGATCAGGCCCAGACTCTATACCAGACTTCAGATCTCTGCCTTCTGGGTAGAAGGTTATGAGACTATGGGAAAGGGAAGGAAAGTTGTCTCTGCAGAGATTGGCATAAATGAATGAATACATAATTACAATGATAAAATACCATCTGAAGTAAAAAGGAACAAAATAAAATACAGCAGATATTTTACAAAGTAATGTATCATTAAATGTTTTACTATGAATGCGGTTGTTTAACTACTTTACTTTAGATTGTAATGACTGGATGTCATTCGGGACACCAAATGGCCAAAATGCTAATGTACATATAAAAAGAGAAACTTGCAATGCATTCTGGTATTATTATTCTAATCATTTCCTCCTCTGAACAATACCAACTAGACTGTTGACAAATACTTTTAAATACAAAACACAGCCCTCTAAAATCTCTCATTACAAAATACAGTGGATTGTATAGTTCAAGCCGGTGGAAAGAAATAACATAATACAGAAACACTGTAAAATACAGAAACAAAGACATACTGCCCATCTCTTTTTTTGACAGTCCCCGAAAACATCCAGTGAATAGCTGTATGGACTCTATATAATGACAGCCTAAGTCTCAACAGTCTTGAGCAGACAGAGTCTATTCTACAAAAGACACTGTATTCCTTATGCAGTACTTCCCCATCACACGGCATAGTCATAGTTGACTCAGTTTATGGACATTTGCAGTAGATGAACCGCCTGTCATGCTCTTCGATGTATGTTGAGAAACATTACTGAGTTCATCTACATGAAAGAACGTCTCGTGGTTTGTTTATTTATTTGTGTATCGGTGTCACCAGACTGTCAGCAAACACAGTCAATATAGAATCTTAACTCTGTACACCTCACCACAAACACACACACATATAACTCAACTCAGTTAACTAAATGTGGAACATCAAAATTAATTCCCCAAGAAAAATAATATTTTTTTGCTAACCTTAACCCTTTACCTTAACCTAAATATGAATTGTGACCTAACAATTTGTAACCATAAACCTAACCCTAACTATTAACCTCTAACATCAAACCCTAATTCCATTTTCCAATTCCTAATTCTTTTTAACCAGTGCTCTTCTCCCTATTTATAAAGTAAAAACAATTCACACACACACACACAAACACACCCACACACAAATGCACACACTCACCATTTATTACGCAGAATCAGACATATAAAATCAGGAAAAAAAACCTGAAACAACATCAGCTTGTTGCGTCTCCACAGACATATAGTAAGGACTCTACTTTCATGTTTGTCGTCTTCAGTTACCGAGACACACGAACATACATAATGTGATGGAACAAACAGAATCGTTATGCATGCTAACAAACATGAATAATGGAACAGATTCGGATTTTGACGACTGCTGGGGGAGAGGATCAAACAGGGACAGATGCGTGTAGACTGATACTGAGACCTGTGGGTTTCCATCACTGAAACTCCAGACAGATCTTTCTGAGAGAGCCAAGGCTATGCCGATGCAAATCATTAGGTGGCTATGTTGGTTGGCAATTGTTCAGGCAAATCCTATAGGTTGAAATTAGTCAGAACTGAAAGGGTTAATTAAGTCAACTCCCCCTGGACAATTTTTTTGAGTTTCACACAGTCACACACACACACACACACACACACACACACACACTATGTAACCCAGGGGATCAGTGTTTGTGGTAATTTTGGCTTGTATTTAAGATTGGACCAGTGGTTGTCTTTGTGCAACTAGTTAAAAACGATTCTGCACATCAAACAGTGACAGCTAACTATCCAGTATCCACTCCCTCACAGAATACTTTTTGTGATACTGCCACAGATACTGGAAAGAACAAACGTCAAAAGTTTTTACATGTTAATTATTTATCTGAAACCTTTACCCAGAGCAACTTACAGTAGTGAGGACTTAACGTTTCAAACAGGCCCTCTGTGGGAATTGAACCCACAATCTCTGGCATTGCATGAGCCAAGCATTAACCAACTCTGGAGAGGATACACACACTCACAAGCATGTCCAAGCCCTGCAGGGACAGTAAACGCAGGCCAAAAATGAACACAACATATAAAAACATTCCGGTCTGGTTTTGAACCCCATCATAGTACTCAGACCACAGGCATCATGGTAGAGATTCCCTTTTAATAATGTCAGACCAAGACTCTGTTCTGTGCTGCCTTAAACAGCATTGATCACCAATTTTTGTGTATGTATTCGAAACCCCTGTTAAGATCCTATATGTAATATATACATTTGTCACTGTGGATGGTGTCTTCAACAAATCAAATTAACTTAGATTTTGGGGTGTTTTGGGGTACCTCAAAGTTCAGTTTGAAGGACACATTTAAGTTGAAATCTGAATGCTACCTCGTAAAGCCTGTTAAAATCAAAGCTGATAAACAAAAACAGAACCTTGTTCCTTATGGTCTGTACTTACTCTGTAGCTTAGTAATGTTTAGCTCAAATGGCTGGGTTTCTAAAAACATGCTGAAAAGCAAGCTGAAAAAAAAAAACAGAAGTCAGTACCTTAAACACACATTGAGATATTTAATAGAATGTGACATCACAATTTGTATTCTGTATACAGTAGTTGCAATTTTTATCTTGACCTCTGAATACTTGACTATGAAAAGAAAACTGAAATTTACACTGTCATTTCAGTCAAACACAAAACTAAAAGTTGACTAATAAACAAAACTAGACTAGCAAATCTAAACCAGTTTTTTTACATCAACATTCTCAGTGACTAGCTTCCTCCTTTTCTCTCATTCTCTTTTCCCTCTTTCTGAATATTACACTCCATTCCTCTGTCTCTTTTTCCTCTTTCTAAATCTGTCTCTCTTTCTCTCTCTCTTTCCTTGATGCACTTTGTCCTGTAGTTGCTCTAGCCTGACCCGTCTTGTTACCATGGACTCATGATCAATTGGAACACAGTGGGCCAGCGAGAGCGACAGGGACATGCCTGGTAATTCACCCCGAAACTGAGTTGTCACGGTAACGGCAGGCGTGGTCAGAGAGGTTTCAGTTTTTTTTACTGAGAGAGGATTTATGGTGACTGGCTGCTGAGTCAGAAAGTGAGAGACAGGCAGAGAGCAACAACAGCTACATCACCTCACCTTTTACTGATTGACGAACAGTAGATAGATCTCTTTATTTTCAAAGGAAGGTAATAGATAACCAATTCATAACATGGCCTATTATATGACGGATATTACTCAACACAGCCTTCTGGTTGATTAAGTTACAGCATACCAACCCTTGGACCTCAGATGATACCATCATACTCTAATGCTTCAGTGATCTGTAGCATTAGCTTCTGGTATTAGGATACATTACTTAATCCACCTCATACCATCCCAGGTACAAACTAGTTGAAAGAAAATTACTTTTTTAATGATTCCTGCTTTAAATTCCCAAAACTATGACTTTTTTCTATGGCCATTAACAATAATTTGTTAATTCTCAATTGTTCTACAAAGATCTGGAACTTACCTGATAAAAAAGATTACAAAAGAAATTGAAAACCGTAATCAAATAATATTTTCTATTCAGAAAATGTGGGGGAAAATGGCTTGAAATTATTAATATGCTTTTTAATAGATTAACACACACTAACGGATAAACAATAATGATAGTTACAGTATATCATAGTTATATCTTTTAACTGTGAAATAAATATAGTACGTAGTGGTGTAAAGAATTGGCACCATTTCGTATTTCTGATGACAGACACTTTTCTGCTAAACAGGGACACACAGACACCAACATGTCCCACCTCATTACTTTAAGATAGAAGTGATTCCATCCCTTTTTGACAAAGAGAAAGTGATCATGCTTTAATTTTATGGAATAGATTCCTTTTTTTAGGTTTTGAATGATAAACCCACCAATCACAACAGCTAGACTGTCCTGCTTCATTTGTCAAGTCCTATGTGAGGCTGTGTCACTCTGAGCAAGAGCAGATCAATTAATTTTCCTAATAGGCCAGGAAATCTGAGCTGACACTTTCTATGCAAATGCAATGCAGCTAAATGCAGTTGGGCAGTGGTTTGTATTGAGCTGTTCTTAGGACAAACTACAGCTATAAATGTTGGTCATATATTTTTTCAACAATACACTGACTTTAGAGCAGTGATCAGTAGAATTTTGCAGCTCCATGGCTACATTTCCTGTGTTTGCAACCGCAAAGGCCAAACAGGAAGTAGTTGGTTATTATTATCAGGCCAACTGTTTGACAATCCCCAATATAGTAATCTTCCAGCCTTTGTCATCTTGTCCTTCCAAGCTTTTATTCTCAACCGTCTTTTAGTTTTACCCATTCACTAGTCTAGTTGAAAAGTCGCTATGTAGCCTCTGTTTTTAGGCTAGCAAAAAGATTGCGTGTGTGTTAGAATGCCAAAATAACTTCATTTTCGGATACTTACCCATTGTACCCATGATATAAGACCATTGTTGGTAAGATTAACATTGTTTATCAATGTTTTTTTCTGTTTTGTCACGTGAACTCTGCTAAAAGATTTTTAAAAATTGTCAACATTATCATTTATCATTTATTTAATAATAGAACAATCATATGTCCTTTGTTGTAGTAGAGGTTGCAGTTCTTGCAGGGTCACCAGAGGGATTCTGTCAGGAATAGGAGTATAATTAGTGTCAAATTCGGCACTGACGTTACTGAGCTAGCAAGCTAGTAAACAACATGAGATGTAACCGTCCCGAGAGATTTGCATAGTCTTGTAATTGCCATGTCCAACTCTGGGTATTCATGTACATTGTAGTTTTTGTACATGCAGCACATGATCTTTGCTCATGAGTCAAAATGGTCTTGTTTTGAATGCAACCAATAACCTAGGCCAGTAATTCCTTAGTCTCAGAACTCAAATTAAACAGATTTCACCCAGTCGTGGCTCTGTATACTGTACGTATACACTATGTTGGATGACAGCTCGCTTAGCAGTTAGAGCATCTAACCAAAAGGTTGCTAGATTGAATCTCAGAGCTGACAAGGTGAAAGAATCTGATGTTTTTAGGCACTAATTGCTCCCAGGTCATTGATGTAAATGAAAACATGTTCTTAGTCAACTTACCTGGTAAAATAAGAGTCCACACTAAATACAGCTGTGCAGAATTCATTTTTTGATTAATGCTGTCTGGAAGAAAACATGTACTACATTGACAGTAAATTATAGTTTTTTGACAAAACATTTAGCAGTTTATTACACAATCCTTGTTGGCAAGCTAACTGTTTGATACCACGACTAAAAACACAACACAACATTTTCATATGCATTTTATACATATGAGAATTTTGTGATGTAGATATTATTTAACTGTTAGTTTCATTCATTTCTAGACTTTCTACCTGTTGTATTTTGTGTTATAAAATGTATTAGGAAATACAGCACCCTCCATAAGAATTTGGACAGTAAAGTCAAAATTGTTATTTTTTTCTGTATACTCGGGGCATATGAGAATACGATTAAAGGGTGAATGAGGCAAAAGTACAGATTGTCCTTTTACTTCTGTCTATTTTAACCCTTTACCTACTATGAATAACAGCACTGTCAGAATACCAGAATGCCAGACATTTGGCTCACAGGTGTTTATAATTGATAAGGTTTTCCTGTTGTACTGATGGTCACACAAGGTCACACAAAGTCTCATTTCTATCCTCTGCTTTTGCCTTTGTTTTCTGCATTTGGTGTCAGTAGGCATCATACAACATGAAGACTAGGGAGCTGTCTATGAATGAAAAGCAAGTGATTTGGATGCTAAAAGAAAAGAGGAATTCAATTAGAACCATAGCACAAAAGTTGGGCATAGCCAAATCAACAGTTTGGAATATCCTGAAAAAGAAAGAAGCCACTGATGTCTTCAGCAATCTGCAAAGACCAGGTTAGCCAGAAAAATGAGTTGTGTGACCAGAGATGTGAAAAACAACCTTAAAATAAGTGTCAGTGAAACCACCAACAACCTCTAGAATTCTGGGGTGAAAGTGTCCCAATCTACTGTTTGCAGAAGACTTTGGCAGCAGAAATAAAAAGGCTACACTGCAAGATGCAAACCTCGGATCAGCACCAAAACCAGAAAGTCCAGATTTGAATTTATTAAAAAGTACAGAGATCAGCCAGTTCAGTTTTGGAACATAGTTTTATAGACAGATGAGATGTAGGTGAAAATTAAATTTAGTGATGGGAAGGCAAAGGTGTGGAGAAAAAAAGGAACTACAGATGTTCCAAAGTGTCATGGCAAGGGCATGCATGGCTGCCTCTGGAACTGATTCACTCATCATTATTAACAAATTTAAAAGTGTACAGAACCATCTTGGCTACCATTGTACAAGAACATGCTACCAGATTCATAGGGCGGTGCGTCACAATACAACAAGAGAATGACCCAAAACACACTGCCAATACAATCAAGGTGTCCATTAGGGGGAAAAGTGGCCATTTATTTGGGTAGTAAGTGTTTAAATGTAAATGAAATGTTATTGTTTCTTGAAAAATATGTGCCCACTTTGAATTTGATACCAGCAACACGTTTCAAAAAAGCTGGGACAGGAGCAACCAATGTCCGGAAAATTTGTGTAACGCAAAAAAAAATATCTGGTGGAACATCTCACAATTAAATAGGTTAATTAGCAATAGGTTAGTAACATGATTGGATATGAAAAGAGCATCCCAGAGGGTCGTTCAGAAGTAAAGGGGAGGGGTTCACCACTCTGTGAAAGACTGCGTAAGCAAATAGTGCAACAATTTAAGAATAATGTTTCTCAATGTAAAATTGCAAAGAGTTTGAGGATTTTATCATCTACGGTACATAATATCATTAAAAGATATAGAGAAACCTCTGTACGCAAGGGCTAAGGCCGAAAACCTGTATTGAATGGCCATGATCTTCAGGCCCTCAGGCGGCACCACATTAAAAACAGACACAATTCTGCAGTGAAAATCACTTCATGGGCTCAGGAACACTTACAGAAACCATTTTCCATGAACACAGTACATCGCTGTAAAACTCTCCCATACAAAGAAGACACCATATATAAACAAGATTCACAAATGCTACTGCCATCTCTGGGCCCAAGCTCATTTAAGATGGACTACGGCGAAGTGGAAAACTGTCCTGTGGTCTGTCCTTGTTAGCAGCGCACCGTCCAAAAGCCAGCATCCGTAATGGTATGGGGGTGCACTAGTGCAGATGGCATGGGTGACTTGCATATCTATGAAAGCAGCATTAATGCTGAACAATATATACAGGTTTGGAGCAACATATGCTGCCATCCAGACGATGTATTTTTCAGGGAAGGCCTTGCAAGACAATGCCAAACCCCATTTTGCATGTATTACAACAGCATGGCTCCATAGTAAAAGAGTCTGGGTGCTAAACTGGCCTGACTGCAGTCCAGACCTGTTATCAATGGAAAGGTTTTGGGAATTTAAAAACGAAAGATACGACAAAGAAGACCCCAAACTGTTGAATAGCTGAAATCCTATATAAGCAAGAATAGGAAAACATTTCACTTTCAAAACTACAGCAATTGGTCTCCTCAGTTCCCAAACACTTAGAGTATTGTTAAAAGAAGAGGTGATACAACACAATGGTAGACATGCCCCTGTCCCAACTATTTTAGAACGTGTTCCTGTCATCAAATTCAAAAAGGGCATGTATTTTTCCAAAGAAATTAAAATTTCCCAGTTTCAACATTTGATATGGTGTCGTTATACTATTTTCAATTAAATAAAGGGATAAATGATTTGCACATCATTGCATTCTGTTTTTATTTGCATTTTACGCAGCATCCCAACTGTTTTGGAAACAGGGTTGTACATGAATATAATATATATTATTATTTTTACAAAAAACACACTTACTATCCAAATAAATTACTTTATTTCAACTTTGAGGCGCCTAAGACTTTATTGTACATTGCACTTGTCGAAGAGGACACTCAAGTCAGAAACTCCCCAAAACACGCAACAGCTCAAAATGGCTGCTGTAAAAGCTCGGCAAAGAATCCCAACGGATGATACAAAGAGTTTGGAGAGGTCCACAGGTCGAAGGCTCACTGCTGTTGATTGCAAGGGATTTGCAACTATATATTAGAATACTAGCATTTATATTTTTTACATTTGCTTTATATTGATTTGTCCCAGTACTTATGCTCACGTAAAATAGGGGGATGGAACTCCGAAAGTGTGGTTATTCTTAGTTGGTAAAACATGAGTTGAAACAGAAACAAAATAAAGGGTGACTTCTTCTAGAGGACAATGTAAAACAATAAAAACATTAAATTATATTATATTTAACCTACCACCATGTTGGAACTTGAGATTTAGCTTTAGGATTATATACAGCTAATATGTCTCCTACTACATTATAATATAATGAGGGAAGCAAAGTAAAACTTGTTTTAAGGAATGCTACATAATCCTGATTGGATTTTCAATGGATATTGTTGTAGGTCAGAAGATGCATAAAAAGAGATGCTAGGCTCCACTTCATTTCCAATTCTCATTTGGAATTGAATCCCTGACAATATACAGTGAACTCTATCTTCTCAGAGAGCATTATGCAGTTCAACCCATACATCTCTACCTTAAATCCCATAATAAAACATGCTCTTTTCCCATCTCTCCCTCTCTGTCTGTCTCTTCACTTGTGCTGTTTACTCCCAGTGAGGCTCACAGCTCTGTTGTCTTTATGCTGTTCCTCCATGTTTTTCCATGTTGATCGGCTTGCTGAGGATGTAAAAGGAAAAAAGAAAATGTGTGTGTGTATCTTGAGGTGAGCAAATTGCCGTGTGCAGTCATCAGCTGCGGCCCTGTGGCTAAGACGAGGAATTCCTCTGTGGTCGCACCGCTCAGACTGCCTGCCCCTCACTTTCTCTCGCCCTGACGGGATGAACTCGTTCACCTCTCAGGCCACGACGCCACGCACGGTCCTCTGGGCGCCTGGAGGGGAGAGGGGACAGCGTGATAACGAAGGGGAACTGAAGTGACATGCAGTGAGCACTAGCAGGTGGCAGAGCCCCTGGAAGAGGTGGCTGAATTGGCTGAAACGATGCTGTTTACCCAGGGTGCAACAGGCTTCGTGTTTTTAGCGGTGACAGCTGCTGAGGTCTCTCCCTGTTCGTCCATGTCTCTCAACCATCTCATATGACACGTCCGCCACTCTCTCGCAAAACAGACTGGAAAGAGCGGAGCAAGTGAGTGTCTGCGTGTGTGTGTGTGTGTGTGTGGGTGTCTTAGCAAATTGCTGTTTTACAATCGCTCATAGACACTATCAAGGCAAATGATTGACCGTGATAAGACACATACGCACAACACAAATGGGGGCTCAAAGTCAGCAATCAGCACCGTCCCATTTTCCTATGGATATATTCCTCATCATAGTCAGCAATCAGCAGAGTCATACTCGCCTATCAGCACATATACACCAGGGACACTGCTTTTCTTGGTCAACAGCAATATATTGTCTAGGTCATCTACAATACCCAGCACTGAGACTAGTGAAATGGCCCTTTGCTTTCCCTCAGCCAGACCTTTCTATATGTCCGTTTGGGTTTAGGGGTGTAATGACGAACTGAGACTAGCCTCAAGGGCAAAGATGAAAAACCAAAGGGTGAAAAGACACACACACACACACACACACACACACACACACAAGCACTCACACACAATGACACCAACATACACAGAGAGACAAACACGCACACAAACACAAATAGCTAAAATTGCCAAGCAAAAGCAAAACATGTGTCCTAAAAAAGCCACACATGTCCGAAATAATAGAGGGGTTATGGAGTCCAGAACACAATCCACCATGAAACCAGGGCCTTGAGCTAAGTAAACATGAGGTTCTGTGGAGGCTTGGTTAGAACTGATTCTGTTTAAATCAATCAAATCAGGTCTGGAGTTGCATGCAGTTTGGGAGGAGGAGTGAAGTCCTTTAGAGAATCTGACTGGTTACTGAAAGTTTGCTGGATCAAATCCTCAAGCTGGTGACATGAAAAATGTATCGTTGTGTACTTGAGCAAGACAATTAACCCTGATTACTCAGTAAGTTGCTCTGGATAAGAGCGACTGCTAAATGGCAAAAACAACATGAAAAAGAAGAGCCCGTGTTCTCCTTAATAGTTACTTGATTCCACTGCAGGACGAGAACACTTAATCCGGATGGTGATTTGGCAGCAGTGGACAGGAGGATGTCACACGGTGAGTAAACAGGATGGGTCCTTCTGGGCCAAGGCAGAGCAGCTCGCAGACACAAACAAAAGCTCCCTATCTCTCTCTTTCTGCTGGCCCCATACTGCAAACTTCCTTCCCAAAGCTGCACTAACCAAAATAAAACATTGAGAACAATCGATGGCTCTGACAACACCGGGCGCCCCCAGGAAACGTTTTCATTGTACATGATCAGTGGGACGCTGTTCCCTGCGAAATCTCCATGGCGAATAGGGTAGTGAGTGTACCCTTCAAGTGATGGTAGAACCCAGGACATTCCAAGCACATTGATGAGTTGAGTTGTAATATTAAAGGTCAAGACTGGAGATGGCTTCACCAGCTTTTCTGAATAGATTTGTTCACTGATCATACCTCAATGTCTTTTTTGTCTGTTTTTTGTCCAATTCTTGATTATACCCTTGTCTTATTGCATTAACTCCACAATAGGTCTAGGAGAGTCAAAGATCGAGACGTGTTCTCGACACGTTCTCGCCACACGACTTGCTCAACTAAGAAATAATTTCCACCGCATGAACACAGAAGACGATGAGCTTGCCAGACCTACTAAAAGCAGGTGGTGGTTCATGACAAGACAAGGCAAGCCTGTCCCAATCTGTGTGGCAGTTAATTTAGGTGCTTCCTTCACCATTTAAAAAATCCTTTGATGCGATCTTCCATCAATTCCAAAGTAAAGAAGAATCACCTGCTTGAAATCGAACGATTTCTAATTAATAGAAGGTGCCAATAATTATGCCTGGGCCTTTTAGGTATTTCTATGAGGAATAAGCTCAAATTTTGTGATTGTTTTTTCTGAATGCAGGTCAAAACTACAAAAGTCAAAAATACATATGTGGACTCCAAAAGGTTTTTCAATTGCAACAGATTTCTAGAAGAACTGAAAGTTTGCCAAAACATTTGGCCACAATTCTATAAGACAACAGCTTTTAGTCATTTTGCTGACAGTATTCTTTACAGCAACTTGCATACATTATTGACTGCATGCTTATAATGAAGGGGGGGAAAGTGAAAGAACAAGCCAATTGGAAACAGAGAATTATTTTGGTGGCCATCTAAGAAAATGTAGCCAGGGCCCAGTTGTTCAAAAAGTTGAATCTGTATCAGAATGATCCGGATTTGGAAGTCCCATGTTTTGATATCCAGGATCAGGTAATCCATCTTTTGTGTCGGTTTTTCAAAGCAACATTGGATGCAAACTTTTCAAGATTACCAAATCAGGTTTACCAGCGCTCTGAATGGGACTACATACCACAATGTAGACTACTAGCAATTTAAAGAACAAAAGGTAGAATATCCAGTGTGGGGTCACTTCAAGTGTTTTTATTTGAAGAGACAGAAAACAGCAAAATAAAACAATACAAACATCCCCTTCCATTTTCAGTTTATTTTAAACAGCCAGACCCCTCAACTGACCCCCAACAACTAAAAACAAACACATTGTGGATATTTTGAACACGTGTTTTAAATCATAAACAGGCTAAATGTCCAATGGTTAACAAAATAAGGGACGTTCAGAGTTCTTCATTTGTGGAGAGGCCAGCTTTTTCAAGCCCTGCTTTTAGGGGGTGGATATTAAGTCTGGCTTTGGTTCATCTCTGATGATTGTGTCATTGTAATTAATATACAGTGATAAATGGCAGTTAAAATGAAATACACTGCTAAAAAAAATTAAGGGAACACCTGAATCACACATCGGGTCTCAATGAACACAATATATTAAAGATCAAAATCTTTACTGTACATTGTGTAATTAGTTGAGAACAAAATGTCACAACGGTCAATGGAAACCAAAATCGCCAACCATTTGAGGGCTGGATTCAAACTCACACCGAAAATCTAAGTAAACAATTGAACTCAAAGGCTGCTCCAACGTCTGTGAATTTCACCACGGCAACTCATAATGTGACTCAGTAGTGTGTATGACCCCCACGTGCCTGTATACACTCCCGACAACGTCTGGGCATGCTCCTGATGAGACGGTGGCTGGTGTCCTGGGAGATCTCCTCCCAGAACTGGATTAGGGTATCAGTGAGCTCCTGGACAGTCTTTGGCACTACTTGGCAGCATCATTGATACATAACATCTCATGGGTTCTCAATTGGATTCAGATCTGGGGAACGTGAGGGCCAGTCAATGGCATCAATGCCTTCATCATCCAGGAACTGCCTACACACTCTGGCGACATGAGGCTGGGCATTGTCCTGCACCAGGAGGAACCCAGGGCCCACTGCACCAACGTAAGTTCTGACGATGGGTCTGAGGATTTAATCCTGGTACTAAACAGCAGTCAGGGTACCGTTGGCTAGCACATGGAGGTCTGTGCAACCCTCAAGGATATGCCTCCTCAGACCATCACTGACCCACCGCCAAACTGGTCATGCTGGATGATGTTCCAGGTAGCATAACATTCACCATGGCATCTCCAGACTCTTTCATGTCTGTCACATGTGCTCACTGTGAACCTGCTCTCATCTGTGAAGAGAACAGGGCGCCAATGGTGGAACTGCCAATTCTGGTGTTCTCTGGTGAATGCCAATGAGCTGCACGATGCTGGGCTGTGAGCACAGGTCCCACTAGATGACGTCGGGGTCTCATGCCACCCTCATGGAGTCTGTTTCTGACAGTTAGGTCAGAAACATGCACACCAGTAGCCCACTGGAGTTCATTTTGTAGGGCTCTGGCAGTGCTCCTCCTGTTCCTCCTCGCACAAAGGAGAAGATACTGGTCCTGCTGCTGCGTTGAGGCCCTTCTACGGCCCTGTCCAGCTCTACTTGTGTAATGGCCCTTCTCCTAGTATCTCCTCCATGCTCTTGAGACTGTATTGGGAGACACAGCAAACCTTCTTGCGATGGCACGTATGGATGTGCCATCTGGAGGAGCTGGAATGCCTGTGCAACCTGAATGGGCTGCAGGTACCACCTCATGCTACTAATGGTGACAAGGACACTAGCAAAACACAAAATTAGAGAAGAATCAGTCAGGAAGGATAAGGAGAGAGCAATTGTCTGTGGCCACCAACTGGAAATACCATTCCCTTTTTTGAGGTTGTCTTGCCGCTCCAGTGCACCTGTTGTCACTTTCATTTGCACCAAAACAGGTGACAGTGATTCAAAATCCCTTTTGATTCACAAAGTGTAAATATGCCACATGATACAAATGTTATATAATTTTAAAGTTTTATTACATTCTGTTCCTGAAATCCACCCTTAATCCACCCTTGGGCTGGGATCAGAATAATCCAGTTTTTTTGGATCAAAGGTATCCCAATCCTTCTAAAACGTTTTGAACAACACATACTGAAGATTGGATCCAGATCAAAGCCAAGACTGGATTACGTGGTCTAATCTGATTTTAGAATAAATTTTTTTTTTTTTAACAAACCATTTTCAAGATTTGATCCAATCCGATAGCCATAGTCCGATAAGATAAGAACTGGACCCAGGACAGACTGTTAACACCCTTCTCATTAGATCTAAAGTAAAGTTAATCCATTTTTTTCGAGAAGAAAGTTTTTTAACCAGTGTCAACTAATTTTAGTTGTAATTTAAATGTTTCCAGACAATCATTATAAAGATAAAGTTGTGCACTAATGACAAAAACGTAAATGATTAACTCAAATAACGGATGTTGCCACATTATCTTTGGATATCTAGTCACTAAAGGCAAGATAATGTGTTTGTCAGTATTGAAATTAGAGTTCACTCATTCATCCTTGGGATAGGTGACAGAATATTTATCAGCTGAGGTATTCTCCGAATGTTCATTACAACAGTTGTTCATAATAACAAAAAGTAGAATATATCTACATCCTGACTAAACAAAAACCTGAGCTGATGAGAAAATAATGAGTATAATAAGTAATTGAATATGTTTAAATCCTGTCATCAGACTCGATATAGTACGTGCTGTTCTGCTATACTAGTGTTCCTCAGACTGCCGGGTCAGAATTATGTTGTATTTGTTGTATAATCTTTACCTACAACGTGACCAGCCCCAGGGGAACACCTGTCTGGTAGATCACTGCAGGCCTGCTATCTCTTTCTCCACCAAGGGGAAAACTAGGTCAGACCTGCAACACTCCCAGGGCCTATAACTGCTGCGAGTGATCTATTAACGGGAACTCGCCTAACAGGTAACCTGGTTACCACGGTGCCCTGGGTTGTCAGGGCAATGCCAAAGGCTGTTCTACATCATGAGGGGAGATAATCCCACTAAATGTCAAAGAGAGAGATGGAGACAGAGGAGAGTTCAAGAGAGAGACAGGGACCCTTTTCTTCAAAAACAAACTGACCAAGCTGATCAATGCACCAAGAAAATCATCTGCATGTGTGTCTACAGCGTAAATGTATGTTTATAGTTGTTATTTATTAGTGTTTTAGTATATTTTCACCCTTTTTAAGCACTTTTGCGTGTTGTCTGGTCTTATTGTCTTTGAGTCTGCTGAATGACAAAAAATTTAAATGTATGCATTTGGCCAGGTCACCATGGAAAATGAGAATTGGTTCTTAACCGACATACCAACGTCTGGACCAATGGCTGTCTCCATGGGTGTGCCACAGGGTTCGATTCTCGGGCCTACATTTTTCTCTGTATATATCAATGATGTCTCTATTGCTGCTGGTGACTCTGATTCACCTCTACGCAGATGACACCATTCTGTTTACAGCTCCGGAAAAAATTAAGAGACCACTGCACCTTTTTCTTTCCTTTCCAAAAAAGTTGAAAAGGAAGGTTTTGAGTTAGGAACAGAAGGGTTAAAATTAAGAGACCACTGAAAATTGAGCGCTTCTGTTCCTCACTGAAAACTTTCCTTTTCGACTTTATTGGAAAGGAAAGAAAAAGGTGCAGTGGTCTCTTCATGTTTTCCGGAGCTGTATATCTGGCCCTGCATTGAACACTGTGTTAATTAACCTCCAAAACATCTTCAATAACATACAGCTCTCCTTCTGAGATCTCCAACTGCTCTTGAATTCCGGTAAAACTAAATGCATGCTCTTCAACCGAACTCTGCCCAAACCTGTCGGCCTGCCTAGCATTACCACTCTGGACAGTTTTCAACTAGATTACTGTATGTCAATACCTACAAATATCTAGGCATTTGGTTAGACTGCTCGCTCCCCTTCCAGACCCATATTAACCACCTCCAGTCTAAAATTAAATCCAGGATCGGCTTCCTGTTCCGCAACAAGGCCTCCTTCACTCACGCTTCTAAACATGCCCTGGAGAAAATGACCATCCTACCAACTCTAGACTTCGGGGATATCTACAGAACTGCCTCCAAGTCTCTCCTGAACAAACTAGATGTAGTTTACCACAGTGTCATTCGTTTAGTCACCAACGCTCCATACAACACCCACCACTGTGACCTCTATGTACTCGTTGGCTGGCCCTCACTACACTCTCGACGTCAAACTCACTGGTATCAGTTCATCTATAATACATTGCTAGGTTAATCCCCACTACCTAAGTTTACACTATACGACACTATAGCAAAACCCACTTGCAGTCTGCGCTCCAGCAGGTGTATTTCTCTGGTCATCCCTAAAGCCAATACCATCTTTGGCCATCACTCCTTCCAATTTTCTGCTGCCAACGACTGGAAAGAATTGCAAGAAACCCTGAAACTGGAAATTCACATCTCCCTCACCGCCGTTCAGAAATTGTTAGAAATATTCTCTGATCATTGTACACGTTAATTTCTCTTCCATCATTTTCGCATTTGCACATTTTATGCCCCAGTCTCTCTGCCGTGCGTAATCTGCAGTTATTTGCACTTTAATTAGCACACGCTCAGTTATGTCCCAGTGTTACTGTCCCATTACTATTGCTCTGCCACCTCGACACATTTTTGATCCACTTTTTTAAACAGACCTTTTGCGCACAATCTGTACATAGACGTTTTCTATCAATTACTTTGATTATTTGCATTTTGTGTATTTATGTGTCATTTCATGTTGTCTTTTTCATTATTATGTCTTGGCCAGGTCGCCGTTGCAAATGATCGATCTGCCTACCTGGTTAAATAAAGGTGAAATAATAAAAATAAAAAATAAATACCTGGTTAAGTAGAGTTTAAATATAGGTTACAAAGAGGTTAATAATTTCTTAAATATTAAATATTTCTCCACAGTGTAGAATAATCGCGAAGACATCAAAACTATGAAATAACATGTATGGAATAATGGAGTAACCAAAAAAGTGTTTCATACAACATTTCAACTTTTGGAATTTAATCCATGCCAATCCCTTCAAAGTAGCTACCCTTTACCTTGATGGCAGCTTTGCACACTCTTTGCATTCTCTCAACCACCTTCTCTATCTTGTATGTATGTATGTATATAAAGTTAGAAAAGGAAAGAAAATAGAAAGAATTAGACCCACAGTGAAATTATGAGAAAAAAGACAGAAAGAGAGGCTCAAGGGTTTAGTTGTCAGATGGAAGAGGTGGAGATAAGTAAGATAGTTAGTTCTATGTTCCTCGTGGCTCCCTGTGAACTGGTACACATATCATAATGTATTCCCTCAGAGCCTATTGGGCAGGCAACCAGGCCTCCTCCAACCAGGACTATGTTTTCACTCTTCTCCAGCAGTATAAAAAACACTCTAAAGCCACAGCCGTGGAAACGATTCCCATGAATATGACTCTATACCTGAGCTATTTGACAGCATTGAATGTTGACTTAAACCAGCCAAAACACTCCACCAATAATAAATTACTTCATATACTTTTCCAGAAATGAAAAGCTACACAATTTTTTAAAACAGTTTATCTAATGTGTCTCTTATAAACACTAAACTGCATGGCAGATAATAAAAAAACAACCTTCAAATGGAAGTTGTCTGAAACACATCGCTGGGGCTTGATAGCTGTGTAACATGCCCTTAGAAAAACATTTACAGACGGGTTGGAACTTACCAAAGCAGAAGTCTTAACCTCTCATTTCCCCGGACTGATAGAGGAGAAAGGGGAATCAATTAAGAGTGACTTTGGACTGAACCACTTTCAAAATGAGGAAAGGGGGTCATTATGAGGGTGCTTTTGGGCCTTTAGTGTCAACTAAACTGTGTGGTTAGAAATGGGAGTAGCCTACAGTTTAGTCATTGTTACAATTACTTACAATGTCTGCTTTTAAACCGTCATCACACATGTGAGTCCTAGCTGACTAAGGCCATTACATTCAGTAAGTAAATGGGTTATAGACTGGAAACCGTCTGCAAAGCAATTAGACCTTACATAAGGTCTGGCTGTGGGTAAATATATAATGAACAGTACTCTACACTGATACGATGGGTCCTCTGATTCAGTCCGAAGCATTTGTAATTCACAGTCAAATATTACCACAATGTAAAACAAACATTCTAAAACCCTTCTGAGTCAGGCAATGCGGGACAAAACAATGGAGCATATCATTTCCCAATAATCCCTATCAGTGAATCACTGAATAATCCTACTTGTCAGTCTTCGCCCAGGGCTAAACAGAAGAGCAGTTCTTTCCCAGAGGTGACGTCTTGTGATCATCCGCCGGCGTTCACGTTGCTAGGTGATGCCGCGACGTGCCTTCCAACCCACCCCTGGACAAGAGGTCACCCTCTGCCAATCTTTATGACACGGTAACACACTACGACCTCCCGTCGAGGAGAACCCTCCCTGTCCGCCGGCCAAATGGCCGAAGCTGCCCATAAGAGACGTGAGCAACCGACCGCGTAGTAGCTCTGCGGCAGATTTGGACCAATGTAAACGTTTTAAGGTCATGGTTTGTCATGGTTTGCACTTTACCACGAGTCATCCGCCTATTGACGGCGCCGTTGTGTGATAGTTTAGCGCGTCCGGGCATATAGGCGAGTCATTGAGAGGGGGGCCGGCACTGTTGGCCGAGTTTCGAGTCCGCGTAGGGTACGACGTGGGGGGGGGTATTTACTCGGCCCCCCCCGGTCTTGCGTGTGCTCACAGTGTGGCCGCTCTCCTGCCCCCACTCCCATGAATGAGGAGCCTGAGCGCGGGGGATAAAGGTGGTCTGTGCCTGGACTTGGCCCCTGGTCCACTGACCCTTAAAAGGGCCTTATTGATGGAGGAGCCGCGGCGGAGCCGCACAGCCAAGGGCAGAGGGAGACGCTACCCATACCACACACACTGGAACCGGATCCACAGGCCCGGATATGGTCCGGCAACGCCACTCGTGTCCCTGGAATAACACGAGGGGCCGTGGGATATGACCGTCTGAACAAAACGCTCCGGTTACAACATTCTGGTTGATTGTTCGGCAAAGGCAGGAATGGTGAAACCCGACCAGGCAGGTGATGACATTCTCTAAACATATTGCATTGTATTGAGTAACTCGCCAGTCCACCACCAACATTTTTGGCGACTGTTTGGGTGATGCAAGGCAGCCATAGTGCCCCAGAACACTCACCACACTGTGGGTCAAAAGAAAAATATTAGTTAGGAGGATATGGATTTTCCAAATTCACAGACCCGACCACAAAAACACATAAAGTGTTTATTTGAATACTCAACCAGTGTATGCATGGGTATGCAAAATCCAAACATAATACTAGCCTATATGTGTGGTTCGTTGGATAAATGACAGATGCCAAAGGAAAACAGACAGAAATTACAAAGAAATAGAAACATCATTAACGTGTACACACAGTCATTTATTGCTCTCTGCGAACAGATTGTATCAACACAACCTTTGTTTGAAACTAAGCGATGTGAAGTATAGACGTGAGTAAGCACACCACCATCGAAGCCCAGCCCAGACTTCTCTACTCCGAGTCAATCAGACTCACTGACAACATCCGTCTGCAGACAACCTTTGACCCCTTTAACTTCCTCCCAGATGTAGGTCAAACCTCAAAGCCTGTTTCGCCCCTTTTTATGGAAATGGCTGTTGTAGAAACAACCTTTCCAGCTGCATGACAATTCCACACAGGCAGCCTGGGTGATCATCGAGAGGGCACACTTCTTTAGGGCGATTCTGCTACACTACACCGCCACTCAGCCTAGCTACACTATTTGTACAGTATAAACATTTTGGATGATTATATGTAATTACTCAGTGGTGCATAAACACGCATATATACACGGATACACACGCTCGTCGCTTCCACACAAACACTCGCATGGAGACACACACACACACACACACACACACTTCAAGGATTTCTGTTCCCTGCTCCGAACTGTTTACTCAGTAATTACGTAAGTGAAGTGGAGGAGTCATGGACTTGAACACTGCCAAGAACTCCTTCAAATAAACACCAGCCATTACATATTTTCAAATAACTCGTCCATAATTCTACAGACAGTGTGTGAGACTCTGTTTGCTCAAACCACGGCAGCCAGAGTCAGGATTTCTTCAGTGAAACGGCATCACTGACATCCTGTGTGTGGCTCGCTATATCACTACTTCAGGCCCAAGGACATGTTTATGGCCTCATAATGGACATAACTGGATCCTGTATTTACACCCGCAGTAGCATTGTGTTATAGATAGGACTGTACAGAACTGTAATATTCTACGCTTTTTATTATGACTAACACCCGAACCCCTGAGAGGGCAGGCCAACTGTATCGCCCACCCTGGGATTATGGCGCCATTCAGGGTGCAGATGATATACTATGATTTACAGAAACATGACTGAACTGTGAAAACTCTGACTTTAATGCAGGCCTCTGAACCAACAGGTTGACAGTGCAAATCACCAACCAAAACCTTGGATTTCAGGCAACAACCAAACCGCCCAGAGGTGCTGCTTTCAAATCCAGACTAGACATCCTGCCAACCTCCGACGAGCCATTAGCAAAGTGTCAGTTAAGGACTAGGATCAAATCTGTCTCTGGCGCTCATCGAGCATCTCAGCGATTGCAAACTAGAATGGGCCTTCAAATGGGGCCACAGTGTCTGCGGACCCCTATCTCAGTCTCTAGTCCTTAACCCTTCAATATCCTGTGGCAGGGACAGTCTGAATTCTATGTTGAGGTATCCTTTTAGATCTTAGGAATGCTCCCTCTAATTTCTCTGGTGTCCAGTTGAATCTTAGCAGCACCTGAGTCCTCGGACCACGCCTTGGGATGACCTGGCCTGGGGACTCCATATTGTCCCTGTCCAAAGTCCTTCTGGTTTTGCCACCCCTCATAGTCCGGTTCCTCTCTAGGTTTCTTCTTATATTCCGACCATACTAGGGAGTTTTTCCAAGCCACAGTGCATCAACTTCTTTTTGTTGCTTGCTCTTTCAGGTTTTAGGCTGGTTTCTGTTCATGCACTTTGTGTCAACTCCTGATGTAAAAAGGGCTTTATGAAATAAAATTTGACTGACTGACTAGAGGACTAAAAACCCAGCTGCAAGCTTCCCAGACACACCAACCTACCAGACAAGGTATGCCTTCTATGCCCATCCCAACTATGCAGTGCCATTTGGACATCATAGTTCTTTTCAAATATCTAAATGTTATTGGAAAAAAGACATGTTTGACTATCAGAAAAAAAGTAGAGGTCAAACTGAGGGATCCTAATGTAGACACATTGTTCACACAACACCGTGAGATAATTCCACTCTGTTGGTGACATCGCAGGGCCGGCCCTAGGCATAAGTGACATAAGTGGCCGCTTCGGGCCCCGGGCACCAGGGGTCCCCGACTGCTAGTGAGCCCCGGACCGTTAGGGGAGAGGGGGCCTCCTAATAAAATAATAATTGGGGCTTTATAATTAAAAGAAATTACTACAAACTAACAGGGTGCAAAATTGTCAAAGGAAATAATAATAAATACAATATTCATGGGAAAACTGGTTATGATGAGAGAAAATTGCAAAATAATGTTTAAAATGTTTGTATTTTATGTCTTCCATGACATTTCTCATAAAAGTTTGAATTGGGACATGGTAAAATCACCTTCATTCAGTTAAAAAGTTCAAAATGCACACAACACCCTTTCAATATCAATATTTTTGTGTTTTAAGATTAAATACATCTTTAAAGATTTCTTTAGAATTTACACTATTTTATACTAAGACTTTTTATTTTACTGGGGACAGAAATGGCACCACATAGTAGGAATGACCCTAATATTTTGTATCAGTTAATATTTTTCAATCTCTTTCACTTTTTTTTTGGTTATTCTGCATTATTGGTCAGTAAGTATGTATTTCAATGTCAGTCTACACCTGTTGTTAACGAAGCATGTGACTAATAACACTGAATACGGTTTTAGGCCACACCTTCTCAGCTCCCTAACACCTCCTTGTCACAGTTCTCTCAGGTGTCAGTCATGCATGGTCCACACCCAGTCTAAGTAAAGCTTTGCTAAAGTGGATAGGCCATGTCATATTTTACAGCTTCACCCCTTCACCAAATACCGAAGCCAGACTTCGACCGCCTTTCTTTTGCATGAGGTTCACTTTCACCCATCATGTTCGACTGTAAATGATACGTCTTGAGGAGGTATAGAACATACAGTAGACTGAGGGTTATATACAGCATGCTTTCTTACTGGGTCTCTACAAAAGCGAGACTCGCTGCTTATCTCGTAAGGGCAATATCCTCTTAGCTGTTGAGTAATGTGGAGTACAGGTAGCTGATGGTTGGTGTATTGTCCTTTAATCATAATTTCCAGTCTGAGATATGGCTTTTTCTTTGCAGCTCCTGGAGTCCCCTCTTCACTGTTGACATTGAGACTGGTGTTTTGCGGGTACTATTTAATGAAGCTGCCAGTTGAGGACCTGTGACTGGCGTCTGTTTCTCAAACTAGACACTCTAATGTATTTGTCCTCTTGCTCAGTTGTGCACCACTCCTATTTCTATTCTGGTTAGTGCCAGTTTGCGCTGATCTGTGAAGGGAGTAGTACACAGCGTTGTACGAGATCTTCAGTTTCGTGGCAATTTCTCACATGGAATAGCCTTACTTTTTCAGAACAAGAATAGACAGATGAGTTTCAGAAGAAAGTACTTTGTTTCTGGTGATTTTGAGCCTGCAATCAAACCCAAAATGACTGATGCTCCAGATACTGAACTAGTCTAAAGAAGGCCAGTTTAATTTCTTCTTCAATCAGCAGTGATAAAAAATTCGCAAAAGGGTTTTCTAATGATCAATTGGCCTTTTTAAATGATTTACTTGGATTAGCAAACAGAACGTGCCATTGGAACACAGGAGTGATGGTTGCTGATAATGGGCCTCTGAGGCCCATGTAGATATTCCATTAAAAATCTGCCGTTTCCAGCCTCAATAGTCATTTACAACATTAACGATGTCTACAATGTACACTGCTCAAAAATATTAAAGAAACACTTAAATCACACATCGGGTCTCGAAATATATTTAAGATCAAAATCTTTACTGTACATTGTGTAATTTGTTGAGAACAAAATAAAGTGACAACGGTCAATGGAAACCAAAATTACCAACCGATTGAGGGCTGGATTCAAACTCACACCGAAAATCAAAGTAAACATCTGAAATCACAGGCTGTTCCAACTTGCAATAATTTCATCATGGCAACTCATAATGTGACTCAGTAGAGTGTATGGCCCCCATGTGCCTGTATGCACTCCCGACAACGTCTGGGCATGCTCCTGATGAGACGGCGGATGGTGTCCTGAGGTATCTCCTCTCAGACCTGGATCAGGGCATCAGCGAGCTCCTGGACAGTCTGTGGTGCTACTTGGCGGCGTTGGATGCACTGATACATAACATCCCAGAGGTTCTCAATTGGATTCAGGTCTGGGGAACGTGAGGGCCAGTCAATGGCGTTGATACATTTGTCATCAAAGAACTGCCTACACACTCTGGCCACTTGAGACCGGGCATTGTGATGACTACGTGTTCCCTTAAATTGTTTGGGCATTGTATTTCCGATCAATTTTATGTTGTTTTAATGGACAAAAAATTGCTTTTATTTCGAAAACAAGCATTTCCAAGTGATCCCAAACTTTTGAACGGTAGTTTACATGAAAAACGAGAAGGAAAATATGTTCCATCAGCAGCTACATGATGTCAGAAGCCAAGCTGAATTCACGGCAGACCAAGGCAAACAAACACACCATTCCCCCCCATCCATAACTGTTAATTCATGTTTTTCTACTCTGGGGCCTGGTCTCAAATGACCCCTTATACCCCATCTATTACACTGCCCCTGAGCAGGGTCGTGTGTTAGTAAACTGTGGATGGGCTTGGGGAAGTATCTTGACTGACAAACGCGGCCCTGGTTTACTTTTGGCATCTGTGGATGTTGTCAGTGTGTTAGCTGAACGTCGCACATACCCAGTAAACACTAACCTTGCAGATGCTCTGTAAATATTTATATTCAGGCAGACGGCGTGGGGAGTGGAACGCGGAGGGCCCAAACGCGCCTTAGTTTGTTACTCAGCCAGCATCCTTCAATTCAACATCCCGCACCCCATACGCATAGCGACACCTTTTTCAACTGAAACAAAAGAAACAAGACTTCTTATTGGACCAAAGCAGGTAGTCCCTCCTTGTTTTTCCATGAAGAATAGCACAGTAATGGTCATGTTGCTTGTGCCTTACTGAGCATGACAAAACAATTCCCCTTATGCA
Source organism: Esox masquinongy (assembly GCA_016801175.1). Lineage (NCBI taxonomy): Eukaryota > Metazoa > Chordata > Actinopteri > Esociformes > Esocidae > Esox > Esox masquinongy. The sequence goes on along the minus strand of JACXGI010005163.1, from coordinate 17,105 downwards.
ACGCACTGTTGCACAGTTGGTTTAAAGCATCATCCTAGTGGGAAGGAAAATAAGAGGAACAAAACCAGCAGGGGAGAGAAGAGGTGGAAATGGGTGGTGGTGAGGAACTAGGCTCTTCCTGCCGTAATCAGAAGTCAGAGTATTTCCTGTCATTGTAGGAGCTCCAGACCCATTAGTCGGCAAACTGCACACAGGCACACGCACATACACATTGTGAATCCTACTTGGCAAAGGCGTCCCACATTGTAGCCCTTTGGCTTTCTTCCTGATAAAGACATATTGACAAACACTTAATTATGAAATCTTGAGAACGCAGTAAATATTTGCTCAGCGTTATCATTCTCCCTTATCTTGGTGAGAACTTTTCTTTACTACACAGCTTCTGGGGCTTTATTCTCTTTATGACTTAGGGGGTTCGGATAACTTCGAAGAATAGACCATAGAAAAGTTTAAGTTCCTTGAGGGGCTCCTGAAAAACAAATTTTGCTGCAATACCTTTTCAATGGGTCACTAAAACTCATTAAACATTTAACTCTTTCCAACCTGCCTGAACATACCTGGCATAGAGGTGTGACTGAAGGACTTCAGCATTTCTAAACCAATCATAAGAGGTATGGCTACTCATCAATGCACAGATTATAATAACTCCTTGGCATCATATTAGTATAGTGCACATACATTTATGGACACTACATTCACCTAACAAACCCAACACAATACACACGCACGGTTGATTTGTTCCAAGTTCTGTGTAGGATAACGAAGGTGGTTCGTTCCTTAGACTGAACGGCCACTGGGGTGGGTATTGGTGGTTGTGCAGGACTGAAAAGGGTCTACTTCACAGTCAAAACAAAGCCCCACTGGCCACCAGCCAAGACAAGTAGAATCACAGGGTGTCTCGAAGGCCAGCCACACAAACAGGTGTGCCAGAGAGGGGTGTGCGTTTACACAAACGCCTCAGGCCTTTCGCTCAATGAGGACCGTTAATGGGACACAGGTGATTTATCAATGATGAGGTGTTTTTGTTAGGAGTGGAGCAGACCATGGTGGTGTCTTTAAGAGGCCTTCCTTCAGTATGAAGGATTGAATTGAGTTGGAGACAGGTTTCAGATGATTACATTTCTACGGATGACAACCTCAGGACACACCAGAGGAGGCTCTTAGTAGAAATACACTTGCATCATTCTTTCTGTAAACACGAAGGCAGCACTCTTTTCAAAATGATTTTATTGGGAGAACTACAAAAAAATGTACAGTAAAGTCTCACTCAATTTGTAGTGAAAAGACTCCCCAAAAATAATTACAACTCATGTTGTCTTTTTGTCCGTTTTAGTTACATTCAAAAAGCTTTACTTCTGATAAAGTAGTCAAAAAAAAGTACATAGTGCGCATCCCCTGTACCTACTATGTACAAACAAAACATGTTCAACCACTTTCCCGTCCAGCAAATTCTGAAGATTCAGACTATAGTTCAAAACTCAAAGATAAAAAGCAAACTAAATCAAAGTGTAAGAGGAATGGGGAATTTCAGAAAAGGTATAGTTGTCCCAGGATGTCTGATAAGTGGTAACAACCTTCAAAAGTAATTAAACTCCAGCACTACATTCAATTCAACTTGTGAAAAAGATACATGTAGGAAAAATACTTTATTTGGTTAATGTTAAGGCATGTAAGATAGTGAACCCCGTCGGCGCTAGAAAATAATACTGGGGCACAAGGGATTGCTACATTCTTTAGCACGTGGCTGGAATCACAGTGTGACCTCGTGCAAACAGAAGAAAACAAAATACTTTTTTGGTTAATTTATTTACTTGGGTTCTTTGTCACTGAAGTCTGATCTCTCTATATATATATATATATAAAAATGTAAGGCTAGCTCCGGTTTGGACGGTCTGCACCACCACATTATTTATACATTCTACAGAAACCTCTAGATAGGGATTCTCAAAACGCCTTCCACAGCTCTTACAAGCAACCTTGGAACAAACAGCAATCACGCAAACTTTTGTTTTAATAAAACGTAAACAAAGAAACAAAATTAATGAAATAAATATCACATACGTTCTCTTAAATTAAGATCTTTTTTTTACTCATTTACAATAAAAAATAAGTGAAGTTACAAAAGGAGACCAAAAACAAATATATATTACTGTGAAAAGAACATACACTCCACTTTATGCAGATTAATAATGGCGATCATAATTTAAACATAAAAGAATATAGATCTATTGCTTCATCATACTTGATAAATACAGTATGGACACAAATTACCAATGATGTATAGCCTATACTTTTCACAAGATAATAAATAAGTTAAATAGTTCATAGCAAGTTATGCACTGCTATGTAATCACTCAAAACAGCTAAAAAAATATATAGATTCAACCATCAGCAGTGATTTCCCCAAACAAACCGAACACAAGAGTGCTTTTCAACTAAGCAACAAACCATACTAACCAAACAAACCGCTGTGTGGCGCTGTGAAAGAGATTACAGTTCTGGAATGGAAGTTTAAGCTTTCAGAAAGGAACACATACTTTGAAAGAAGTTACATTGTGTCAAGGCATATTCTTGGCAGGATGGAGGAAATCTGATACCGCTTTACAGTCTTTTGTGTCAAGTCTTGTACACATCTATCCCAGGGAAGTGTTGCTTGCCTGATAGACCAAAACACTGCCATTACTTGCAGCTCGAAAAAGTAAGTCACCAATGGAATGCCTTCTGTTGATATCTACTTTTATACAGCTATCATTACAAAAAGGAAAAACAACTAATGCCATGTCAAGGAATTTTTCCATCCATTGAAAATAACATAACATGATAGGATGTTTAGTCATCTGAAATCGACAGCCTGCTGAAGATTGGCAAACGTTTCCCAGCATCCAAACTTGGAGACTCGGAGCCGCTGAGGCTCCCTGAAGAGCTGAGGGACCCGCTCGCATAGCTTTCCCGGTCTGAGAGGGAGTCGGGCGGGCTAGGAGGTGAGTCGAACACCGGCGACTCGTTGAGGCGGCGCAGGGACTGCAAGTGGCTCATGTTGTATGATGGGGGAGAAGGAGGGCACATGTTGGTTTGAATGTTCCCGTAGTAGGCACCGTTGAACTGGTTATTGGCATAGCCGTTTTGAGTATGCACGGCCAGGGGAGCAAGTAAGTCTTTCAGGTCCTGCCCAGGAAAATTGAATGCACTGTTCACACAGGACATGGTGTTGGGAGACAGTATGTCCTCATAATAGTTGGGAGAGCAAGAGGAGCTGGAGGAGGGGGGTGGTGGGGTGCGCGAAGTGGGGCTCTCGAGCAGTGGTGACTCAAGTCCGTGGTGGCTGGAAAAGCCAGAAAAACTCAGGCTGTGGTGGAGCTTTGGTCTGTCCCGGGTGTACCCACCTTGCTGCGGAACAACATCCATTTGACCATAGCCGCAGAGCTCCCGAGCAGACTTGGGTTCCCCCTGCATGTTTGCGTTGCTTGGAGCCGGTCTGCGCTCATCTGCATTGTGGATAAAATGACAGCGAGGACCGTATGGACAGAAGCCAATAGTGTGGAAAGTGCGACAAGGCTCGGTTTTGTATTTGGGGTGACGAGACAAATTTCTCAGCTCGTGGTAGCCGTGCGCGAACTGGCATTTCTCGCCGTATTTGCACGCTCCGTTTTCTTCGAAGGGCCTGCAGAGTTCGGTCTTGTAGCGGGTAGAGTTGATCTGAGAGCCTGGTTTCTGCTGTAGGATCTGGAGCTGCTGGCTACGGTCCCCGTTCTCGCTATATGCCCGGTCGCGGAACTTGTTTTCCTTGTTCATAATGGCAGTGGTGCTGCTCGTTGTGTTTTCTTTAAAATTACTGTAGGAGTTGGAGTACTTGTTACTGTTGTTGGTCATTGCTTCCATGTTGCTGGTTGAGTTTCTACGCAAAAATCCTGGCGCGAAAGAACAACTGTTGGAGCTCTGTACTGGAGCCCCCACCGCTTTCTTGTCCAGCATGCTATTGATGTGATTCATAGCGTTCATGTTCATGCTTTTATCTTGCTGTTAAGAGAAGATTGACACATTAGAAATGCATAAATTAACACCAATGAAATAATGTGAAGAATTTACGCAAAATAAAAATTAAACCAACAACACTACAGAATATTAACGTTGTTAAAATAAAAAACTATGGAGGGCGCTCGTCTGCTTTAAGCACAGTAGTACAGTAAGCAGTTTGTACAAGTTGTTACCTACAGAGAATAACTGCACGCTCAGTTAAATAAGACGTGCCGAAAATGGTTTACGTGATTTAAAACTACGATTTACCTTGTAAAGCATGTCGATGTCGTAAAAAGCGGACAAGATGGTTCCAGACATCTCTGTTTCGGAAGTTTTCTGTCGCAGTAGCTCTCTCATGGAGGACCAACCAGGATCCTTCTATGCACGAGGCAACTGTTGTAGATTGTGCCACGACTGGTTTTAAAAAGCTCGAAAGTTCTGAAAAACGAATTTGCAATTCCAGCGGTGGAGATGAAACAAGTTAGTGGAAAGTTCCTTGTGTTGTTGTGTTGAAGGCTTTTCCCTCAAGAAGCGCTGAGCCAGAGTGCTTCACTAACGGGTTTTCTTCTGCACATGGATATAAATGCTTCGCCGCAGCTTGCGAGGGTGGAGCTTTCTAAAGTTCTAGTTCTAAAGTTTTGCAAGGTACGCCCCGTTTTCGAAAGTCTTTCAGTCACTGGTTGGCCACCCATTACCCCGCCTCGAAATTGTACTCCAAACGGATTTGTAAAAGTTGGTCCTTATTTAAGAATGTAGGGTAAGGTAGTGAATCCAAGGCCACTCAGTAGCAAAACGTTCTCGAAAGTTGCATATATCAACTTATTATTCAACAAATCGAAGTGGAAGCTCTTCATGAACAGGGTTATTATATACAGTTATTATGCAATGTGGTTAAATTAACTTCAATAAGAGTGAAAAATCAGAGTGGATTGGCCTCGCAGGCAAAAATGCAGCAAAATGCAGCAGTGATTGTAAAGACCACATTTAGGATGAACAATTCAAATAGCACAAGGAGACATGGAAAGAAGTTAAAGTCGGTACTGAATTAATTTCCAACTAGCTACTTGTCATGCACTGAGCATTCAGCCATCTATTCTACTGTGGATCATCAGCTCACAACCGCACACAATCTCAGAACACAGCACCGAGAAGACTAAAGGAATGTAAATCTGAAAAAGCAGTGCAACACCGCCCCCCTGAGAGTCGAGCACAAAGTGACTTAGCAGACTTGAGCGCCATCTGCTGAGGTGCAAGCCACGATTTACACCAGTGTTTCACAATCCTGGTGCGCCAAGTCTAAAGTTTTGTTTTTGCCGTTACAATCCACAAAATTACGTCAAATGAAAGGCTTGATGAGATGTTGATTAGTGGAATAAAGTGTTACACTAAAAACAAAACAGTGCACCCTTTCAAGACACCAAGATTTGGGAACACTGACTTACATAATGCAAACTGATCACAGTAAAACATAATACTGTATATATTAAGAACACATTTGAAACATTTTCATACACCTAAAACAGCCTAATTGTCAGTCTGATTTAAAATAAATTAAATGTTCACACACTCCACAAACTATGAAAATGTGAGAATTAACATTACTCTCCGTTAGAGCCAAAACAAAGTTCACAGCCATATACAAAGATTACATACTTAGCAGTGAGGAGCAGAGAAGAGAAGCAGGAGCTATATTAGGGTCCCACAAGGGAGATTTTTTTGTTAGAAGTATGTTAAAATTCAGTATAAATCATCATAAATTGCAGTTTATTTTGTCACCAGCTACCATCAAGTCTTTCCTAATTGACCAAGTTTTCAAACGCCTGCCTTTGCATCATACATCAGTCACATCTGAGGAGCTGTGGTATAGCTGCTGGGATCTGGATATAAAAAAGCCAAATAGCAACAGCCGAAAACAAATGACATAACGGTTTGGAATCTACTACGAAGCCTTAAATTAGAGCTGGTCCTCTACTCCGCCTATATAAGCTTGGGCCGTTCACGGTAATAGCCTAATGTCAAGGACAGACGAGCTAGCCTCATACTTTAAGAAATCCCTCGAACATGTCATCATCCACAGAAACCACTCTCCCATCACATGCTGCAGTTTTCATGGGGGGGGGGCGTTCCAAAACATGACATCATTTTTACAGTAAACGGGAACATTGCCAGTGGTACCGACTGCCCAGCTGTCTGTGTAGGCCACACGAACGGCACACTGGACCATTGTATTGCCCTCCTAATTACATAAACTACGAAACCGATGGCTGTCAAGGGATGAGTAGAGCCGAATGGAAAACAGGTTATGTTTTATAGTAAAAACACACCCTCAGCCGTAACACAACTAGAACTCAGGGAGTGACTTAATGTACATCCACTTCGGAAAGCCCATAATGCACGGATTCTATAAGCTGGCAGTCTTATGCTCTTATGGCTCCCGAGTTCATGGCGATGGTCTCTAAATGCCAAGAGTACAAAACTGCCTTGAGGCAATGGTTACATGATGAGGACCATTGCATTGTATCCATGTGACACTCTTGAGAAGAAAACAGTGCGTGAATCCTTCTTTGATATTAGGGATAGCTAAATAACTATTACCCAGCGCATAGGTTCAAGCCTCAGTGATTAGTGTTGCCGTGTAAGGTGCCGTGAGGGAAAGGCACAGGTACACAGGTGGCCCAGTCATTGTTTTCAATAATCACAAGGCTCATGAATCAGTCATCTTTACTTTGAAAAACACACACAAGACTTCAACATGTACACTGTCATGAGTACATTTCTGTCTAATTCATCCACTGCTGATAAAATATTTAGTCCATAAAATGTGTGCCAGTTGCGTATTTGTTAAACTCAAAAAATTACTTGTCATTCTAAAAATAGCAAAAGCACTGATGTATTTTCCAAGCACTGAGTGACCCCACAACCCAACTTTACCTGGGTTCCTGAGCCCGGAAACCAACTAAGGCTCACGAAAAGCAAATAACATTTTACTGAACTAGCGGGGCTACATGGCACCTAAACCAACATGAACCTTCCCAGTCTTCAACTGGACAGTCCGGCCAGTCTCAGAGTCTGCAGTGTGTTGATAACCAGCGTCGCCCTCTCCTGCTTCAGGGCCAGCCGGGCGTGCTCTACGGTGCAGCAGAACTGGGGCAAGGCCGGGAGGCCCTCCAGTGCCTGCTGGGTGGCCAGGGATAGGGCCTCTGCCTGGGCTGACAGTCTGAGGAGCTCTGCCTGGTTCAGAACCTTCAGCCCTGGGTCCTCGGAAAGGACGACCAGGTGTCTGTGTAGCAGCCGCACCCATTGGACAGGCTCCGCCCACAGGTTCAGATCACCCTTTTCAAACAGGAAGTCGTCTTCATCCTGAGTAGAGGTGTGAGTGAATGGAAGCCAAAAACACGTGTTAGAATGGACAATGGATGAGGGCAATGAATGGATTAACATTATTTCAGAGGTTGGTTGTAGAGGGAAGAAAAGTAAAACATTCCCCATTTTCATCCGGCTGAATCCCAACATTTCCCAGAATGCGTCTGTGTGTTGGCGTTTCCTTACCAGGCCGGTTGCCTCGGCTATGGCCGACTCATGCGGCTGCTCCCCCTCGCGGTCTCTCAGAAGCCACTCTGTCAGGGTGAGGATGCCCGCTGGCACCTGCCCCCACAGCTGGAACAGCTGGCACAGCAACGCCACGCCCATTTCCAGAGCCACTGGGGGGCACACCGAGCCCGGGGGCGCATCTACGGACACGGGGGACAGAGTGAACAACGAGGCATGAAGGTTTACCTACCAGTACATCTTCTATGGAGAAAGGAGACCATGAGCAGGTTTGGGGTTAACTCCGTTTCCACCGAGTCCATTCAGAGCGTGAACCAAAATCATCTGTGAACGTGAGTAGAATTGACCGGGAGAGCAGGGAGGTCTTTAGGGGCAACATGAGGCAAAACAGAGAAAGGTGCTTATATAATAGGCCTGACAAAGCTTTCATGTGACTGTTCTGTTATGTATCGGAACGTGGCGTTAACACAGTACACATTGGAGGGGGTGGGAGAAGCAGAAGAGGCTGAGAAATGTGCTCCCAATCTGGTCTGACAGACACAGGATCAATGTCAAGCTTATACAAAAGATGAATGCCCTTCTGTCTGGATGTTCCAAGTGTGTGTTTGTTTCTCGATCCCTTTTGGGGGAAAAAAAACGCTATAACTCATAACCACACACACACACGTTGAGGATCAGCAATTCAGTGCCATTACAAATAATTTTACCTAACCCCTAACCTTATCCTAACCAAACATTAACCGCAATAAACTAACCTTAATGTGTAAACTTAATCTAACCCAAACTGTAAAACCTAACCCTTAAATGGCTAAACTGAACCCTAATTCTAACCCTGAACTTAACCCAAAGTGAGATAAAGCTACTTGTCAAAGTGAGGACCGGCCAAATGTAATTTTGCATCATTTTCCTTGTTTTATTATCATCGTGAGGACCTTGAATGCACGCACGCACGCGCGCGCGCGCACACACACACACACACACACACACACACACACACACACACACACACTTTTTCCACACCGTGTGTGTATGGGAGCAAGCACAGGAAGTGTGAGAGGAAAGAGACTAACAGTCTTCCAAGCAACAGGCCCTTGCCCTAGTTTTAGATTTCCAGTTATCCATGTAGCAACCTGAAATCTCTCTACAACAATGTGTGTGTTGTTATTTCCTGACCATGCACTGCGCAGCTGATCCCGGCAGATAACAAGTGACTTCAAAAGTCATTCAGACCCACCAGTCAAAACACTGCCACTGCCTGGAAGAAAACAGCACCTCAACCCCCATCAACATCCCTAGACAGAGAGCACCACTCCGACAGCCATGCTGGGAATCCTGACGATTCGGGACCATCGCATTTTCCTTGGAAGACGTGGTGTAAAACAAGGGGCTTGAGATTCCCACAAACCACTGGGAACCTAAGAAGTCACTGATTGTACAGTATTATCAGAGATTTAGTGTATTGAGCTGGAGTGGCATGTTCTTTTCTCCAACCGGAGTGCTGTGACGCCCCTCTCTGGCTGGGCCCAGCTCTGATGTCACCCCAGCCATTCATCCCTGAGGGGTTGAGAAGGCGACAGGCTTTACCGCTGGACCCAGGCCAGAGCGCTTCAAAACACAACCAGGCCCCAACTAGAAGACATAATAGGAAACTCTAGCCGCTGTTCAATTTATGGACTTTGGGGAGGTTTCACACTTCAGTAAGGCGATTTCCCCTCGTCTCTCCTCGGCTTACAGCACACAACATCCAACACGTCTCTCAGTGGATTGGCTTTCCCCTGCTATTACTTGTGTGTGTGTGTGTGTGTATGTCAGGGTGAGTTGTTAATGTGAGTAACAGTATTTAACGCTGTCTGTTGGCACTCAGTGGATAGAACAGGGTAGGAAGCACGCAGAACCAGCCAGGACTATACACTTTACAAAGTACACAGAACCCTTTGTAATTGTACTTTTCCTAACAACCTGCTCAGTAAGACGTATTCCCTCAACCATTACTTGACACCGGGAACGCTTCTGTGGGCCACAGCTGCACTGGAAATACGTTGACTGGATGACCCGTTTCCAGGGTCATCCAACAAACACTGGCCACTTCCACGTCCTGCCGTCCTGTCACGTCAATGGAATTTTGGGGTGAATTTCTGCCGTCCGCATCGGTGCCTGCGACGTTTCGCACACCGGTGCCCTCTGGAGGTTTCACGGTCAGACTGGGCCAGATCATTTCAGGAAATGAGGACGCTTAATACCCTAAATCAATGTTGCTTGAGCTGAAACTAATTAAAAATGTTTTAAATAAGGACAGAGCAAGAAGGGAGCCTTAGTTTTCCGCTTCTCTGTTAGGGGTGTCAGGTTGGGGGGAGGGGGCGATGGTAGTGAAATCAGAGAGATTGGGGGGACTTCTCTCTATGGTGTTATCCTGCTGTGTGCTGGAGTGAGAGGGAGCCATCCCCTCAAAGCCCATTCCTCTGCTCAGCCACCCGGATCAGAGGCATGGGGCCCAGGGTACGTTTTTTCTGGGGACCACTGTGGCACCCGGCCCTCCACCTGCCTTTGGAACAAGGCCCATCTAAGCTTAAGCCTCAACTCTCACTCAGCAGCTCAGAGAAACAGGTTGGTTTCCTGTGCCGGGACTCAACTGGGTCATATCGTGGTTTACTACTGTGTGGGCTTGTGTACTGGTACCATATGGCTACTTACTAGCAGTTAGACAAACAACACCAAACAAGTCCACACAGACAGACAGACGCAGAGGAGCAGAAACCAGGAAGTGTTGGTGTGCGTGTGTATGGTTGGGGGTGGGTTGTCGGAGTGCGAAATAAAAACACACTTTACAGCCCCGACTTCCTCCTGCGGCTTCGCAAGAACCAAGGTGTTAGATCAAGGCTCTGGTCAGACACTCCAACGAGCTTCTCTACAGTAGCAACCATCACAGTCATTTCCATATCAAAGCTGCTTGGTTCAGGTTCAGGCCTAGTCTCATCTGAACAATAGCAGCTGTCAAAGGCTACCCAGGTCATTGTCCGGAGGGAGCCTTCAGGACTGGGCTCAGCAGACTGGGCCACAGATGCCAGCGTCTCCTTCAGCCAACATATTCATGCCGAGACTGGGACCCTAGTGGGACTGTCTGGCTGTTTCCAGACCACCTTTGGTGAACAGTGTTTTCATTTCTAGAGCTTTCATTTTGCCCGGCAGAGACAACTGCAGAGCTTCGCCGTTCTCACTTTCGTCAGAGGCTGTTAGTAAACGAACCCGGGCCAGGATTTGATGGGTGGGTGAGTCCAGGCTAAAGAGTCCGTAGTTGAATGCAGGCTCCATTCTATACCAGCGTAGGTTTAATGAGTGAAGGATTCCCAGTTCAAACAGGATACACCTGGTTTATGAGTGAACCATATTTTGCGAACATCAGGATATCCTCCAACCAGCAGGCTTCTCACTGACTCTCAACAAATGAACAAGTCAGCACATACACGTCAAATACATAACACTGAAGTTAGTATTGAGACGCGCTGAGACGGAGTTGATTCATGGATGGTTCATTGACAATATGGTTGATGGCTCACCAACAATGACCTAGATAAGAACAAGCAGCTCAGCACAATTGGAGCTTCACTGTTGATGCTATTCATTCCGCAGGGAATCACACTATATATGAACCGGAATGCTTACAGTTCAGTGGGACTGAGCTAATAAGTCATTAACTGCTAACCATTATTAAGGCTAGCAATCACTAACAGTTGTCATCTGACCAGTAAATGAAAGGCTGCTAGATTGAAATCCAGAGCCGGCAAGACGTGTGTTGTTAATGCCAATTGCTCCTGGGTTGTTGCTGAAAATAAGAATACGTCCTTAATCATTCTTACCAGGTAGACACAATTTAAAAATGTGTACGATCTGGTGTGCAGAATTAACTTTCCTGCCTGGTCCTGACCGCTCGATTCTAGTCTTCCTGAGGACATTTTGTATCTTATATCTTTAATTGGTTCCAGCCACATTTGTAGGAAAAAAAGACAGAAACTGCTATGTTTAATACAAAGGTGTTTTATAGCCACCCCAATCTGTGCCAAGCCTGATATTTCCCCAGAATCTCCTGTGAGCCCATTTTCAAAACAGGCCACCCTTGATGTGTGTTAACCTCTGACACGGCCATCGTTCTACTGTTAAGCCAGTTTAAGTGTCCCTCCACACTAGTACAGTCATGCAGCTGATAACAGCATGGAGCCTAGCGTCCCTCCTCTGTCAGAGCATGTGAAAGTGTTGAGGTTTTCATTTCCAATCTAATCAGTGCTGTGTTATATAGGGGGTTGGGGGGATTTGATTCTCTGTTTCAGTCCTGGACAATGGCTCTACTGTGGTCCGATGAGCACTGGACAGGACGCTACAGCTGGTAATGTGATTAAACACCCATCTCTTTCTCATACACCCAGACACACACGCAGATCAGGACACAAGGAGTGCATACAATAGAAAGAAATGTCAGAGGGGTGCTTTTTCCCCAAACTTTAAATACTAGGACAAATTAAAGAAACCCTGCTAGGACACAAAAAGAATATTTGTACATCTATATCTATATATATCTATATATATATATCTATATATATATATATCTATATCTATATCTATATCTATATCTATATATATCTATATCTATATATATCTATATCTATATATATATATCTATATCTATATCTATATATATCTATATCTATATATATCTATATCTATATATATCTATATCTATATATATCTATATCTATATATATATATCTATATATATATATATATATCTTTCTATATACATGACTTCAACAACTACCCAAGTCAGTTTAATATCTAAAGCACTGCTGTTGACCATTCTACAGTACACTCATGTTAGCTGTACCCCAGCTAACATGAGCCTTCCAGGCTTTACGCCAAGCTAGTTAACACGAGCTTGCTAAACCCTCTTTAACGTCCTTTTATACTGACGCTTCAGGCCAAAATTAGACACTATTCCTTTAACTGGAGCCCCCCCCCCGACCCCACTACTCAGCACTCTACAGCCAGAAGCTATCAGCTGGGGTCGACTGGGGTGACAGACAGAGGGTCTTTCGGATCACACGTTTTCACGTCACTGTTGCACTACCATATCAAAGGGAGGGAGCTGTCATTACGCGGCCCTGGTCCGACGCCTCAAGTACTTCGCTGCGCTACGTCAGGTCGTAAACACGGCCAGGTCCCAGGCCCCCTTGTAGGCAGACACCGTGGTCAGCTTGGTCACTACCGCCTTCAAAAACCCGCTTCATACAAGGATACCAACACGCTGTGTCCCTTGGTGACCCTCAAGAAACAAAAGATTAAGGGTTGAACAGCGCAACATTGAGCGTAGCGACGAGGGAGATTGGACACACACACACACACACACACACACACACACACACACACACACACACACACACACACACACACACACACACACACAATGTTAATTGTATATTGGTCCTGTTGTGAAAACATGCCCCGGGTCTTGTTCATGCTACGTCATATCAGATGGTGAGGTGACATCATGTGCATCCCCAGCATACGCTAGCACACAACACACACACGCTCACACACAACACACACACGCTCACACACAACACACACACGCTCACACACATGGACGTATGTGTTCTGATTAGCCAGTCCTGGTGAGATGCTATCACGGGAGGCCACAGGCTGAGACAGTGAGGCTGGCGTCTGGGTTCTCACCGGGCGGGAGGAGACGGTGGGACACTGAGGCGTGGGTCTCGAGGAGAGGAAGTCACACTAAGTGGGCAGATGTCATTGCTCTGCTGGTGAATGAGCGTCTGCCTGCGTTAAAAAGGGGTGGTGTTTTTTTTGGTCTCGTATTTCTGTGGGTAGGGCAGAGTGTGTGTGTGTGCGTGAGTTGGAGACTGCAACCATGTCCCAAGACCTGGAGTCACAAAATACTTAGCAAAACAAAGATCAAACGCATCGGAGCCATGACGAATCACCAGACACACACGCAGACATTACCGCCCCCCCGAACCATATCCAGCCCCGGTGAAACCCGCAGCCAAACCAGATTTAACACCCCTCGTTCTGGGAACACTCACTAATCCTAGCGAGAAACCACGTCAGCGCTTCCCGCCAAACCCACCCCCTCAGCGTGTGTCTGACACTGTTACAGAGACTCCAACAGATTCTAACTTCATATAACCTCTAAAGTATTCACAACTAATTCCCGAGCGCTACCTTAATGTGATTTAACAGCTGCCCCGAGTGACACTGACGCTAACTAGTTCGACCTTTCGATTTAATCCGCGTGTCATACAGGACTCTGTTAAGCGACCTTGGGTGTGTGCGCGTGCTCCTGTGTTGAGGTAGTGTGTGTGTGTACCTGTGTTCAGTAGGTGTTCAGGGAGGCTGGAGACGTAGTCGGCGGCTCTGTCTCGGACATCCGGGTCCTCATCCTGCAGCAGAGTGAACAACCCCCTCCACAGAGAGACAGTGTGGGACACGCCTGACGGACACATGGACAGACGCCGTTAGACACATTACGTCACCCATGTATGACGACGCAGTCTTGCGTTCATCACTGACTGTTTCTGTCTGTCAAAAGTTCAAATCGTCACAATCGTCTTCCAGACAAAAGCGATGACTCCCGGAGTGGGAAAAAAGATCTTTCGGACATTTTTTGTATCTGTGTGAGGGGAACAGCAGATACATGATCATCGCATTGAAACGCCTCCCTCCAGAACATCCAGTGGCCCAAAACATTCATAACAGCGGTTCATTTGGGGAAGGAGGAAGCACTGCTCTGTTTCCATTGGCCAGAATAATTTCACAAATTTAGTCATTTAGTCATTTCAAACGATGATGTCGGCAACGGACGACGACTTTCAATAGGAAGGATATATCTAATGATGGTAGTTCCCCTTTAAAACACAACTGAGCAACACACTACGTCCTCTCTTTAGGTAAAATTCCTCTATTGCCCAATGTTTGTGAGCTCAATAAAAACGAATATATAACGAAAAAACAACAAAAAAACACACACAGGGCCAAAACAAACAACCAAACCCAAAAAGCATGTCCCTTGTAAATCCGTTGGCAGAGCCAGGTGTTTGGAAAGATCGTTGGGGGAGGGGGGGTATATGAAAATGTGCACACTCACTACTGTAAGACGCTCAGGACAAAATATAGACATACTGACCCAGTGGTGGGTTGGGACTGGTCAGCAGTGTGGCTGACACGTTGACCAATATCTCTGCAGCCATCATCTTCACCTCAGTATTCTGTTGCTCGCCGCAGCACTGAGACACCAGTGCCCCCCAGCGCTCTAGGAGCGCTACTGCGGCCACACCCTGATCCGAGAAACATTGGTGTTATTTTAAAACGATTTGGCACAGTTTATTTGACCCTATTCTTGACCTCTTTCGGGGCAGCATTAAACCTTAATAAAGAAAGCTGAATTTGGACCCCGTTGTTGCATTCCTTGTAGAGGCAAGCGGAAGTTAACCATTTAATTGATCTGACAGACCGGTCAAACTAAACTTGTTTACATTCATACCAGCAGCAAGTCAGCAGCTTGCAATACTCATCGAATCAAATCACTTAAAGACTTCCAGTTATGGTGAAACAAATCAGTGGTTACAGAACACGAAAATAGTTGATGATAGTTCTGGTAATTGAATGAGCTAGCTAACCAACCAGATAAGTCAAATTATATACAGCTCCGGAAAAAATTAAGAGACCACGGCCTTTTTCTTTCCTTTCCAAAAAAGTTGAAAAGGACGGTTTTGAGTGAGGAACAGAAGCATTCAATTTGCAGTAGTCTCTTAATTTTAACCCTTCTGTTCCTCACTCAAAACCTTCCTTTTTGACTTTTTTGGAAAGGAAAGAAAAAAGTGCAGTGGTCTCTTAATTTTTTCCGGAGCTGTACATTAACAGTTAAACTAGATGGCTAGCAAGGCAACAAACACACACACGTCTTACCTGATGATCAGTGTTGGCCAGGTGTACCACCAGTCTAGATGCCAAGGTCAAGGCCGCACAATGGACCTCCACACTGGAATACAACACCACACAGATTATGCAACTGTGCAGCAACCCTGCAAGAACATGAGCCATATACCACACCATTCAAGCAACATGGGCCCCTATACCACACCATTCAAGCAACATGGGCCCCTATACCACACCATTCAAGCAACATGGGGCCATATACCACAACATTCAAGCAACATGGGCCCCTATACCACACCATTCAAGCAACATGGGCCCCTATACCACACCATTCAAGCAACATGGGCCCCTACACCACACCATTCAAGAAACATGGGCCCCTATACCACACCATTCAAGCAACATGGGCCCCTATACCACACCATTCAAGCAACATGGGCCCCTATACCACACCATTCAAGCAACATGGGACCCTACGCAACACTATTCACACAACATGGGACTAGGGCTGCAACAACTAATCGATAAAAATCGATAACAAAAATCGTTGGCAACGAATGTCATTATGGATTAGTTGGGAGACGCAGCAAAAAAAAGAGACATTTTGGAAGATGTTGTAGGCTACACTGACGGGAAGTCGCGTAGGACCAAAAACTTCAAAAGTATGGGATCACTTTACTTTAAGTATTCAACGTAAACAATTAGTTGCAAATTTTACAAAGCAGAACTCTTGGCACGGGAGCATGACTGTAACTCATGAGCATTTAAAGAGAAAACCTGTTGTAGCTGTGTTGACAGAAGATGAATTGTGCTCAATAGGGCAAGTCAATATAATACAAATATGTAATTTATTATAATTTTTATTCATGGAGTTACATTTTTAATTGAGAAATAGTTAATCTTGAATGCATGGCTGAGTTAATGTTAACGTCAAAGTTTTTCCACCAACAAAGCGGTGATCTACTTGAGCCCATTGAATTTGTTTATAGTTGAGCAGCTCCCGCTTGCTAACCATTCACGACGTTACTGATGAATTAACCCATTAGTGTCACATTTTCTCAGTTCTATATTTCTCCACATCAGAAATGTTGAGGCATTTAAATGCAGTGCAATTTACATCATCAGTCAAGTCTCTCAACCAGCTTCATGATACTCTGGAATGCTTTTCCAACAGTCTTAACCCTTTAGTTTTGCACATGTTTTTATTTATTTTAATAACTACTGCCTACAGTTGTTTTGATGAAGGCATTAATTTTATATAAAACACTGCATTTATTTCTGGAGTTGAAGTAATATTTCTATCCGATTATTCAATTAAATCGAAGTAGTAATCGTCAGATTATTTGATTATCAAAAAAGGTGTTTGTTGCAGCCCTACATGAGACCCAACGCAATACCATTCAAACAACATGGGACCCTACACAACACCATTCAAACAACATGGCCCCCTACGCAAAACCATTCAACAAAATGGGACCCTACGCAACACCATTCAAACAACATGGGACCCTACGCAACACCATTCAAACAACATGGCCCCCTACACAACACCATTCAAACAACATGGCCCCCTACGCAACACCATTCAAACAACATGG